>OVAN01004566.1:0-25552 GCA_900406275.1 Anastatica hierochuntica
GATCCGTTTTTTTTGTTTTTCAGTTTTTGAATATGATACGGATCTTTTTTACGTTCTTAAAGTTTCGGATCCGTTTCGGATCTGTTTTAAGTAAAAAAATATTTTATTTAATAACTCCATTTGGAATTCTTGCAATAATTGACCAAAATTGCTAAGAACTCCAAAGAAATTTTTATTCTAAAAAAAATTAATAAAAAATGGCTAAAAACTCCAAAGGGGTTCTTAGCATTATATATATGCTCTTAGTCTTTTAATTATGTTGGTCTTGTCTTGTTAGGTTTTGAAATAGCATTCTTTTAACCTATGCTAAATTACTAATTGCATAACACGTACAAAAATAACTAATTTAATAAATAAATTAAAAAAACTTAAAAGTAAATTTTATTATTATTGACTGAATTAAAACTATGATTGGATTTTAAAATCAATGCAAATCATCAATCTTTAAACACTAGTATTAGTTTTGATTTATAGTTATTTTCACTATATGTAACTAGTAGTAGCCAAAGAGAAGATTACTAATACAAAATTTGGGCTGGACAAAAAATCAGACATGAATCCAATCCAAAAAACTCGAACCAATTTGTGAAATATCCGAATGGAGTCCGTTCGACGGCATTTTGTGTATCTAGTATTACCCAAATCCGAACGGATATATGAAAACTCTCGAAAAACCATGAACCGTATCAAAACCGAAAAACCTGAAAATCTCGAATTGAACTCGAAATCCGGAAATTTCAAAAAATCCTTAAAATCCGAAAAACAAAAAAAAAATCTCGAACTTGAATCGAAAATACCTGAATCCGAACCAATATCAAAATAATTCATGGTATACTCGAGTTTCTCTTACATTACTAAACCCGACTTGAACCTAAATATATTTGAACTCGAATACACTTGAACCAAAGTTGACATGAATTATCAAAGTACCTGAACATAGTTTAATGTTATGCATTCGAAAACTCGAAATTCAAATAAACTTGAATCCGAATGTCCACCCTAATAAATCATGAACGTATCAAGGAGGGTCACGATCGTCTCAAACTATTTACAACTAGTAGTCTCATTTATACACGATTAAATTTTATCTAAAATTTATAGGTCTTAAATTTATAAATACAGTTAAAGAATTTAAAACCTTAGGACCTAAAATACATAAATATTTTAAAAACTTAAATAACCTCTTTTTTTAATTCGGGTTATTGCTCATGTTAAAAGGTGGCCAATGCCAGCATGAGGCTCGCCACAAAACACAAGTTATGGTTTTGGGTGGTGAAAGTGTATGCATCCATTCTTCTTCTTAACCATTAAATTACAATTCCTTCAAGTCCAACTTTATATTAATAAACAACTTAAATCGGATCTACCAAGATTTTACAATATGGTCAACACGAATTATCCGATAATATACACATAATTAAAATAATATACCATGATCAATTAGGTAGCACATATTTATTGCGTTCATGTACATATCCATCATTTGGTATATAAATGAAATTTAAAAGATAAATGTTGTCTGCTAAATCAATACATTAATAAAAAAAACTAGCACCAATAAGCTCCATTATCTCTGTTGCTAATAATAGAAAAGGCATATATGATTATTGATTAGCTTGCTTCTACGATTTCGGAATCACTACAACATCATATGATGGTGAGGTTTAACAATTATACTATAGTTATCTACTCTCACCGTTCTTGAAAGATACTCCTTTTATTTCGAATTAAATGATGTTTTAGGAGTTCTTTTTGTTTTAAATTGAGTGATGATATCATACTTCTCTTTGATATTCGGAATCTCATTCATCTTTTTTCTTGTTTTCTGTAGTTTTTATTCTTCGAACTGCGGACTCTGTAGCAGATTCGCTTGCGCATCGAAATTTTTGGGCTCAATATACTTCAGTGTATGAAGTTTAATAATATGATTCTTTTGGTGACCAAAAAAAAGTTGTTTTATACTATTAGTATTATGCAGTTTGATTTTCTATTACTTGAATAAGTCGTAGTTTATGTTTATGTAAAATGAACAAAAGTTATTGAATCTGTAATCGGTGTGTAATAATCTTAAACATCACTAATTTTAAAACAGAAGAGTAAATTAGTTATAGATGATGATTTTACTGAGGAAAGGCTTTCTCATGTCAATAACTATTAACTTAACATATTCGTATAATCTCCTTTAATATTTCTTGAAATTTACAAACTCTTATCATTAATTAATCAAAATAAATAAAACTTTTAGAAAATCAATCTTTTAGGAACAAAGAAAAAATCTAAAAAATCTATCTTTAGTTTCTTATAAATTAATTTGCCTTCTCATACAAATTTTTTGAATATGATGATAAATTTGACATTTTGATAATTAGTTATTGGCACTAATCAAATACTATGGATTTTGGACAATATTGTTGTGGGAAGGAAAAAGAGATAAAGTTAACATAACGATAGGATAACAATAAGCTATTTTCTCAACACTATATTTTATTAAGTTTATACATTACAACATATATAAAACTGTAAATAAACATGACCCACAAAATATTTAAATTGCTTAAAACAGTAAACTATGGTTACATTCTCATAGTAGTCGGGTGCATTATTGAGTCACTAAGATATCTAATATCTTCATCGATCTTTCAAGTCTCTCGATATCTCTTTTGATCTTCTATAACTTCAACATCTTTATATAAACATAAGAACTTACGTTTCTTCTTCTTCTTCTCGAGCATTTTTGTGAAGTGGATTCATCAATTATCGAGAGGTTACATGAGACTCAACGTATAATTTTCCACGTGGACCTCGAGTTCTAATGAAGAGTCGATACTCATCAAAGGTCATAGAAGGATATAAAGGAGGATTAGTAGATGATACAAGTTGTTTCAAAGGTTGTATTGGAATGTCACTCTTAGGGTTATAGAAGAATGCAAGTGAAACTCTTTCTTTTTGTGAATTCACTATCACTCGATGTTCTGAACTCTTGTATATCGAATTGCTTAGTATCTACAACACAATAAAACATTTGTTAGTATAGCTTTTGTTATATATATGAACCGTATTTAAAAGTTTATTTAACGTTTAAAAATGATTATGTTACATGATTAATATTTTACTTCATCAAACTTTGACCATATCTTCCTAGAATATGCTCGATTTTTTTTTGGCTAATGACATCTTGAATAGTTTACTATTGATTTATTTAGTTAAAATATCCTCTTATGTCAAAACAAAGTTTTGAAAGTGACATGAGACATTATTTTTTTATAGGAAAAAAAATTATAATATCTTTCCAAAGTATTGAAACTGATTGCTTAACATTAAAACTAAAAATTTGATACTCATACTAATATGCATATCTAAAACGTGGGAATATCACTAGGATCCTCTTTCACCAACTGTACTACATTTCAACATTTTTTTAATATTCTTAAAGTGTATATATATGTGGTAGTTAATAAAAAAACCGAAAACAGACAATAACAGAAAAAGTAAAAGAAATTTTATCTCCACTCATATTTAAAATTCCTATAGTCCATATTCTTGACAAAAATGTGTTTTTAAAATTTAAATCTTCCATAATTTTATTTTTGATAATAAATTTATATAAATTAAAAAATTTTAATATGTCTCATTTTTTTTTGAGAAGAAGTTCAGAGTCTGTGGGCCCTTAATCCCTAGGGGATCAGACCAGATAATATATTCGCCTTTGACGAGTCAACCCCTTCCAACGTAGCTAGAATCCAAGACTTTCTTTTTAATTCGAAGAGTTCTTATCACTAGGCCAACACTTCGTTGGTAAACTTTTATTAATATTAAAAATAACGATCACATTTTCTACGACCAAAATTCTTTATAATCTAAAGTTTTAACGATCTAAAATAAAATTCTACGGTCACGGTTTTTACCAATCAGCCTTAGACCTTTAAAACGATTAAAACTAAAAAAAGAAACAAGAAATTAAAATGCCAAAATACTTTTAAAGAAAAAACACAAAAAATAGGTTTATACCTGAATTTGATCACCAAGATTGACGATGAAAGCATGAGGGAGAGGCTTGACGGTGATCCACGTGTCGCCGTGACGGACTTGAAGGCCGGTGACTTGATCGTCCGGCAAGAGGATAGTAATGCCGCCGGGATCAGAATGAGGAGAGAGGCCGAGAGCAAGCTCCGGTCGAGGGCATTTTGGGTAATAATTAACCCTCATGCATGCTCCTATGTCTTCTCCACCAAATGCTTCTTGAAGTTGTTCTTCTCTTAGTCCCATGTTTGACGATAATACCCTCATAAGTCTCTCCCCTAGCTTCACTAGTTCCTCACCATACTCATTCACCACTTCTCTATAATCCATTTATGTATATATTAATAAAGCAAGTGAAACTAAAATAAACATTGATAGTAGCAAAAATTGAAAATTGTTCAAACTATATAGTACTAGTAGTAAGAGTAATTAGTCGAGCGGCGAAGCTGGACCTAGCGCCTAGGTAGAACATCGGAGATTAAACGAGGATTAATCAGGGACTAGTTTTTAGATTATTTTGATATTTCTAATTTAATTTAATGTTTATAAATATATAATAAGTTTACAATTTTGATTTTTAACTTTTTGATTTGTTTTTAGTCTAACAATAACTAATTTCTATAACTATAGTGATCATAATATATTTTATTTGATTTTACGGGTCAATTTTAGTCGAAAGTCCAATTCTCTACGTTAATTAGTGTAATATTTGAAAAAATCGGACAACCACCGCCTAGCGGATACACGAAGGAGTAATCGATCTAGACGAGAATTTTTAGAACAGAGGATAAATGAATTAAAATTTTAAATCCTGAAAGTTAACTATTGATAGTAAACAGAAAAAAATGATCATCAAGGTAGTTTCAAAGGGTCAATATAACAACACATGGATAATTTTTATACTATTTTTAAAAGACTAGAATCATAATATAATATCTTTTGTTTTAGTATAACAACAACAAAAAAAAAGGTCCAACTAGTTGTTTGGTCTATGGAAATATCATTCCCCAACCTTCCCCATAAATGATCCGTTTACTCCAAAAAAAATAGTAATAAAATTAGTTCATCACCACTAGTTTACAAATTCTTAAGTTCCAAAATGACATAGAAATAATCGACCCAAAAGTTCATTAATTAGTATAAAACAAAACACCAAGATGCAAAAAGAAGTGGCCAGCAGATTCTTGTACCGTTTTCTTAATGAAAAGGGTTTCGCGAAAAAGAAGAAGCAAAAAGAAGGTGTGAGAGGCTTTAGTTACCTAATGTTGGAAGGCAAAGAAGGCCATTTGTTGAAATCCTTCAAGAGAAGAGGAAGAAAATGGAGAAAATAATAATCATTCCAATCAAGAATAGCTCCATTTTCAACACCTAATCTGCTTCCATATCCTTCATATGTCTTTGGAGAGTTTGAGTAAACTTCTTTGGCTTCAGCAGGCAAATTGAAGAAGCTTCTCCAAGCTTCTCTAGCCGCTTCCATAAGCTCCGGTTTCACCCCATGGTTGATCACCTGAAAAATGTAAACCGAAACCAAATCGAATTTCCCAAACTTAAATCAATTTGGTGCAATTTTAAAATATATGATCCGAGTATTTCATAAATCGTGTTATCATTTATTGATGCTCAAATGTCATATTTATATACAGCTAAACCAAGTTAATCATTTTAGGAATACGAACTAAAGAAGATAAATCCAAATCCAAAACATATTAGGAAACTATAAAAGATAAAATCTAAAACATATCGTAGTTTTTGTCTAATTAAATATTGAATCCTATTAGGATTATGCTTCAATACATCATTTATACCTGGAAGAACCCAAACTCACGGCATGCATGTGACATCCTCTCCTTGTCATCTTTATTGCCGGAGAACAAACTGTTTAGGTCTATGATTGGGATATTTATGTCGGCGGCTCCCGGCTGGTTGTTGATGGTGGTGGTTTGTGGGCGTTGAGACGGTGGCTTGATGTAACGGTCAGGGAAAGTGGTGAGGTTACTCTCGGCTAGAGACTGAACTCGGATGATGGGTTCTGGCCACTTTTCACCTAGACCGTTCTTGTTCTTGTCTTGGTCTCTCATGTTGTCTCTTTTGACTTCTTGTTCTTGGTCGTTGTGGCAACCATCGTTCGTGTTCTTGATCTTGTCCGTGGCCTTGATCATCATCTCGTTGTTGTTCTTGATCTCTTCTTGGTGGTTCATGTTTTCTTTGTTCTCTAAAATTGTTCTTCTACTTGTTTATGAGAAGTTGTGAAGTGAATGTTATATCTATATATAGTGGTTTATATACATTTTTTACTTGTGATTTGTTATTATTTGTTTGTAGAAAGTAACTGAAGAAACCGTAACGATGAGGGAATTCGGAATCGAGTCCATATGGAGGTCATGCATGTGTTTGTAGATTTAGGAAACGTGCATAAAATGTTATTAAATGTTTTGTTACATGTTATTAAAAATATTTTTTAAATGATGTGGAAGGATTCCAGCTAATAGTACGTGGAAGATCAATTACTTTATGCATATTAGATAATAACTCCAAATTTGAAAACTATTTAAGTGTTGTGAAAAGAGTGATCTAAATTGAGAAAAAAAGCAATAAATTTTAGAGAGATAATTCGAGGTAAATATTTGTTTATGGATTTTTATTAAACGTATCAATGATGTTTACCGATCTTTAAATTCTATAATTATAGCTTCCGGCTTCCTAGATCGACCTAGTTTTTAGATTTTAAATCCATTAGAAAATCGTAAATTCATGGCTCTATACACCTTCGCATGGAGCCATGGATAGCTAATGAACTTTCAATACACGTTTTCTATGTTGTATGATGTATATTTTTTGGTTCTTCTGTTCCGCGAGAGCTACTCGAATCCAAAAAATCTAAATCTTTACCGATACAAAGATTTAAATCACCTTGAGAATTAACACAAATCGTTCTGAGTAGAACAATTCTTAGCTTGCTTACAAATACTATTAGAATCTAACAAGCGAGTTCTTTATTTGTTTATTTTTGTGAAAGCTCGGGAATGAAAAACTTGTAATATGTAGTTTTACGAAAATAAATTTAATCATCTCGTAATTAAATTAGTTAAGGAGGGGTTGGTTCGCCAAAGACGAATATGAATATCTTACTTGGTCTGACCCCATTCTAGAGAGATTAAAGATCCACGGATCATGAACCTCCCGGTTATCAAAATAAATAAATAAATAAAATAGTTAATATCGATAAGTTATTCTTTCGTTGATAATCTAGGGGTAGCTTAAGTACTACATACTCAACCATAAAATATAAACTAAAAAGAATTTTCTCATGTTACTCGATTTTGTGACTTCTAAGTTTTGTCCTTATAGTTAATTGGAGTTTGAATTTTTAGTAAATATAATCGACTCTAATAATATTATGGAAAAGTTTAATTTATAAATAGTCCGTTAGGCCATGTTCTCTAAATAGAAGGCCGACTTCCTAATAATGGAAACATGGTTCATTGAATTTGAAAGGCACATGTGCATACTTACTACTAACCAACTAGATATTGTAACAAGGACCAATCTCATTTTGTTTCAAATTTATTAATCAAACAAATTTAGGGAAGTTAGGAAGCATAACTATGATTGTGTTAAGACTGATATTATCTAATGTGAAGTAGAAAACTAATGTTTTTAACAATACAATATAAGATTACTTAGTGGAAAAGTTTGGTGGACCAGCATTCTTTGGTTCACCAAGATGTTCCATGTTTCGCTTTCATTACTTGGCTTGCAATTTGTGATAGTCTAACCACATGGGTGAAAGCTCGAGGTTAGAGGAATTGAGCAACGTTGTTTTCCTTCTGGTGAAAGGGACTGTAACGGCCCACCCGTCTCTACCGTGTGTCTCTACGTCATTCTCTGGGACCGCAAGTCCATTCTGTCGGTCGGGAGCACTATTTTTGGGAGGCTTTAAAGTCATTATTTATTGTCTCTGCAATCACCACGCGTTCTTTCGCCGTATTTTGTCCTCACTGGCACGATTTCGGGGACTGGTTTCCCCGAAGATCATCCATTCTAGTGGTACTCCAGCACAAACATGTTTAACTGTGGAGTTCGCTCAGAATGTGTGATTGAAAAGATAAATGCGCTTTAGTGACGTAAATAGTCAAATCAATCCTTATAAACTCTCTTCACACATTACTATATCTCTATAAATCGGGGTCTCACGGAGACAAATCATGAGACCACATATTTTTCGCGTGTCCATACGGATTTGGTCTAACATTGTTCACAAGCTTTTTCGCAGTCGCCCCAAGTCAGACTGATATGACACCATCCAAACGTTGACATTAAGCTAGATCCGGTAAAAGAGATTGCTTCCGGCTTTGCTTTTCAAACGAAATTTTAAGAGACATTCGAAGAAGCGTACGAACACTACTCAAGATTTGGTCGAGAAGGAATGAATCTTGTGAGTTTGAAATTTGACGTTGGCAATTCGATAATTTGTTGGACTATCCACATACCTGATAGAAGCCCAAGCCCGGCTTTGAACAGAAGGTTTGTAAAAAGACATTTTCAAATGAATTATTTATCATCCACACTCCTAATCATACATTTCTTTCTATAAGCTTCTCTTACGATATCATTTTCTTCCTGATGTGAGAATCAGATCCAAGGAAAATTAACATTTTCCGATATGTTTATAATCATAAAATTCAAACAATTAAACATATCCCGTATTTTGCAAGCATGTCACCCGTGAGATAGATATATTTATTAGGGGGTTATTGGTAGATATATTTTTGAAGATTGTTGAAATTTTTAGAATTCATTATTATCGGTTTACGGATTATAACATTCTTAATAAAATCTATTGTTATTGGTTTGATGATTTTAAATGTCTATTCAAAATTCGCTGTTATTCAAACAATTGGTTTGCGTTGATTTTATAGTTACATTAAAATCAATTGTTATTACAACGTGAATTCTCAACAAGTCAATTCATTAGACACGATTTTTAAAATACTCCATATAGATCTTAGATTCTTAAAACCCTTATAACTTAAAAATTTTGATTGATTTTTGCAATACACAAAACTCTCTGCAAATTCAACAAAACTCTTTACAAATTTAGCTAATCTTTTAATTTTTAAAATCGATCAACTTTGTAAAATCCGATTCCCACTAAGCCACCCTAAAAATCACATATTTGTTAAAAATCGCAATAAAAAAGTGGACCGCTTTTGTATGCCGTTTTTAGTTTATTTTTCTGTAAAATCGAAGGTCACAAGTTCATGCTTATCTTAATTGAGTTTAAGATTGTAAGATCCATATATAATATAACAAACCAAGCCCATACTATCCAAGAATAATTAATTTGTTTATGTAGTAATTAAGTAAACTAATCTTAAAAGAAGGAAAATATGAGTTTGAGAAAGGGGAAGAAACAATAATAATTATGCAACCAGTCTGGATTAGTAGCATACAACTCCCATAAAGTAAGGAGACATTTGATAATTAACAATTCAAAAAGTTGGGAATATTTTGGACAACCAACCAAAACTTTATAAGAGGTATTATTATTATTTATATATATGCGCATGCATATAGTTATATAACATAATTTCACATAAAATGTCATAGACTGAAGAGGGCTTTTAGCCTGGTGGCAAGACGTCTCTTCATCAAGTTTGAGGTCGTGGTTTAGAATCCTGACACTCGCGCTTATGCGAGTTTGCTCCGTGTGAGGTTTAAAGGACTAATGGATCGGTCCGTTGTGATCCGGTTCTCCGTGTGTGGAGTTAAGGGCCACCCGATCGATCCGTTGTGATCCGGATAGCCGACAAAAAAATGCCATAGATTGTCAGATAATTTGATTAATTGTTTACTTAACTAAATAAATAAGTTTTTTGTTATAAGGTTTTTTTTGATAATTTGTTATAAGCTTTTCAATTAGAATAAAAAGTTGTATTACTAAATTGGCAAATTACAATTATAATATATATTGGTCTTGTTTTTAGGATATGATTGGGCACTTATTAGCTGGCATCTATATATACAGATTAATTTCCAAGATACTAATTTACATCTACAAATATATAGTGATTCCGAAATATACATGTACATATTAAGAGTATTACTATTTGGATTGTGAATAATAAGTAAATAGCAAAATAACCTAAATTAGGAATACTTAGATAATACATTCTAAAACGAAAAAGGATGACTATATGCATGGTAAAATTCAAAATAAATATATTTGTGATAAAAGTAACCATATTACGAGATATGTTATTCAAGTTTATAACAATTTCTTATAAAGACATATATTAATACCTTGATTTGTTTTCAACTACATATATAATATTTGGAAAAAATCGTATTTTATATTTACAGAAAAATAGTACTAATAAATTCTAAAATATTCCATTTTCTTCTACCATTCTCGAATTATATAGTTTAAGCCATTTTTGACTTGCTTAATCGTTCCACTATTTTTATTTTATTGTTTCGATCTTAATCAATCAAGAAAATTAGGTTTAATTAAACACAATCTCACACGTGTGAGTAAAGCCTAATTTACTCCATGCGTACACGCAAGTCTCACATATGTTTTTGACAAAGACCTCTTCTCTCTACGAGGCACTAGGAGATGTTCATGTATCCGTTTAAGTTCAGTTTAAATTTATTTGGGCTTCAGATTTTTTAGGATTGAGGCTTAAGTCCCTATGTAGATTTCAGTTAAATTTTGGTTTGATCCGTGCATGTTCTGCTCGAATTGGATATTCGTTTAAATTTTAAAAATTCAAATTTATTAAAAAAGTTTTTTAAAAAAATAATAATAGACAATTTATTACACAATATCTAAACTTAACGTGAGAATCGATTTGATTCGGATATTTAGATGAAGAAACGGTAAATATTTTGAGTAATTCCGGTATTCTAAGTAATTTTTGCTATTTTTTTATATGTTTGGAATATTTTTGTCGAGTATTTCAGATAACTTAGGGTTATTTTATGATATTTTTGGATATTAATTATAAAATAACTAATATATTTAATTATATAATTAAAAAAATAATTATAGTAATGATACTTTTGACTATCCAAAGTATTTGGTTTCGGATCGGTTCGATTAGGAATTGATATCGTTTTGCGGATTGATTCGATTTTGGTTTTCAGGTTCGGTTTTTTGCCCACTAGTAGGAGTCACTTTGCATTATTGTATATATTCATATAAAGCTGCCTCTCTTACAAAGTCACTTCACATCAATCTTTTTTGTAATGGCTTCTTCCTCTTCGGCTCACCTAAACCACCACCATCTTTCAAACATCCACGGTGGCGCCACGACGGCTCCTCCGCCAACTCCGTCATGCACACATGCCAACACTACTAACAAATCAGAGACAGCTGCTGACGCTCTCTCCCGCCTCTTCCAACGTCTCCCTCCTAATCTCTCACTCCCCAACCGCCGCTCCTCCTCCTCCTCCTCCTCCTCCGCCGCGTCTTTAACCGCTCCCCTTCCGACAGTATCCCTCTCCGCCGAAAGCTCTGACGATCTTATCTCCGCAGCTACCGAGTTCGGCTATTTCCAACTCACTAATGTTATCATCTCTCAAGGACTCGCTGAAGCAGCCGAGTCTGAATCGTTCTCGCTCTTAAAACTTAACGAAGAAGAAAAACAAACGTCGTTTCCCAAAAACTGGCCTCTGGGCTACGAACCCGACGCCGAAACGCCGTCGTTTTGCCTCGACGCCGACTGTTCAACAGAGTCGAACGAGTTAAAACTGAGTTCACTACGCGAGTTCACTCGGACTCTCGAGAAAGTTGGTCTGAAGATAGCGAACACACTCGGTTTCAAGAACTCGTTTGGAGAAGACTCGAACCGGTTTAAAACTTTGATGTGGCTTAACCAAAGTTCAACCGATGATAAACCGGAGATAACCGACGGGTTTTATCCTTTTGTCGTTTGTTTACAGTATCAGATAAGGGAACAGAAGTGTTGGTTGTTGTCCGAATCTGGTTGGGTCTCTGTTTCACCCCGAGTTGACTCAGTTCTTGTAACACTAGGTGATATTGCTCAGGTTAGTTTATCTTCTTAACTTAATTAATTTTCTTTAATTAAATTTTAGTTTATCGTATAAATATCATTTATTTCACGATGGTGTTATCTATCTGCTTCGAATAATTTTATTAAAAATGTCGACATTATTAAATATACATGTTCTTTTTCGAAATAAATGTGTATTTCCAATGCATTTATCAAAAAAGAGTTGGATATTTCCGATGTTTTATTGTTGACAATAGCAAAAATTAAGTTCTATAGGTCAACTATAAAAACTCCCTTTGTCCGTTTTTATTAGTTGATGGTGTAGGAAATTATTTTAGTTTTAGAATACTCCGTCCATTAATTACGTGTTATAAATATTTTTTTGTTTCAATTTAGGTGATGTTTTGATATTTTTATGTAAAGATTTAATGTTATTTGGTGTTTTTTGACTATTAGTATTATGCAATTTGATTATCTATTGATTGATTTAGTTGTAGTTAATGTTGTTTTTATAGAAAATGAAGTAAATTGAATAAAAGTTAGTGAATATTCGATCGGTGTGCAACAACCTTAAATATCACTTATTATGAAATGAAGGAGTATATGATATTTTCGCTAATCTATGTAAATATTTTACTTTATTTTTTTGCTTTTTCAACATTATATTCTCTATTATTTTTTTTATTGGTCGAATTAGTTTTATTTAACGATGTTTTTATGCAAAAGAGATAGATTAAAATAAAATTTAACACTTTATTAATGTGTGCCGAAAATTTTAAACATCAACTAAAAAGAAACGAATGAGTAATATATAGTCTATCTACTATCTAGTTTTAACTTTGAACCTTTAAAATTTTTAAGGTTTGGAGAAATGGAGAACTCAAAAGAGTGAGATATCGACCGGTGGTGTGCTCGGGACAACTTGATGGTCAAACAAAATGTGTAACAATGACATTGATGCTTACACTTCCCATGGACTCTATGGTTTCTCCGATGAAAAATATCAGTGACGGCGACAAAGAAGAAGTTAATGCGGATGAGGAGGAGGAGGAGGAGGAGCAAGAAGGAGGAGCAAGAGGAAATGCATTTAGGTCATTTTGTTTTGAGGATTACGCATGGAGAGTGTACCATGAACGTCTTTTCTTCAAGGATCCACTTGATAGATACAGAATCAAGTCTTTGAAAGATTGAAGAATGGTTTTTAAATTTGTTTGTTTTCTTTCATGGATTGATTGGTATTAGCCTTTAGGGCAGATCAAGTTTTGTTATTGCTTTTATGTTTCCATAAAACATTCTGATATTTTAAAAAGTTTTTTGTCGGATTATTAGCATTTTTTTTTTGCATTGATATGTTTTGTTTTTCTTCCTTTCTTTCGAATCTTTCGATATATCTAAAAATATTCGAAAATTTATATCTGAATGGTTATTTACATCAAACAGAACCGAATCCGAATCAAACCGGAATCGAAATCGAACCGGAACCGAATCGAAATAGAACCGAAATATTTTAGGAACCGAATGGTTCCAAATTTTGAGAACCGAAAGAGCCAAATCGAAACCGAACGAATAACCGAACGCCCATACCTAGTTATGAGAATGTTCCGTGTTTGATAGTAGTTAATTATAATTACTTGTATAGTTCTATATGAAAGGATTTAAACTAAGCTCTAATTCCTAAGGATATTCACCTTGTTAATCAACCGAAAATATGAAATATTAAATGTATCGAACTTTCTGAGTTTCAAGATCGATTTTTTTGGTTACACTAATGACTTGATCATATATTCAAGTGAAGTTCAAGAGAACTTGAGGTCATCTTTCAATGTACCTCGACATATAATTAAGTGAACTTAGACCATCTTCAACAATAGAGATGGTAAAGAGATTTAAATTTAGATACAACTCTAAAATTTTTTGGATATGGTTCCAAAAAATGAGAGAGACACACACAATTTTTTTGATATGGTTCCAAAAGTCTCTAAATTTAGATACAACTCTAACTTTTTTGAATATTTTTGATTATATTAATAAGATAGATACTCACTTGGATCTCCATTGTTCGTATAGATACTCACTTGGATCTCCATACTCACTTAGATACTCACTTAGATACTCACTAAATTTAGATGCTCTTATAGTTGTTTATTGTTCGTATGGTTGCTCGTAGTTGTTTTATTGTTCGTAAGGTAATCTCTCCACATACCGTGACATATAAGAGAACTTATAGTTGTTTATTGTTCGTATAAGTTTTTAAAATCTTTATTTTTAGTATTTTTCTAAATATGGTAACCAAAAAATATTCAGCTATGACTAAGATTCGCTTTAAGCAATGGTTTGACATTTTTCACCTAAAAATGTATATAAATAATTTTTTGAAATCTTCCTTTTTAAGTTTTTTCTAAATATGGCAACCAAAAAATATTGCAGCTAATAGTAAGATTCATTTTAAGAAACCTTAATTAATGTGAATGATCAAATAGAAGATATTACAATAAACGGTAAGAAATGTTTGACGTAGTCTTGCACCACTACTGCATGCTGATGTGAAGGCTTTGATTTGGACGATGCAATCATGGCATCTCATCAACAGACATCAGTGAATTTTGCGACAAATAGTACTGATCTAGTGAAGATGGTGTCGTCTCCCCAGGAATGACCAGCTTTCCGCATTTACTTGGAAGAAATAGAGAAAAGTAAAGGAAGTTTTGTTTCTTTTTCCTTTTCGTTCATTTCGCGTAGTTTTAACACAAAAACGGATAGGTTATCATGCGGTGCTCGCGAACTTCCGTAAGCTATGTGTTATGTAAGTTCTGCGCTTCCAATTTGAATTACCGAACCGTTTTAATTTTAAGCTGTCGAAAAAAATGTTGAAATTGAAAAAATGTGGAAGCCTCGTATGCTTTTCTCGGTTAACAGATTAAAGATATAACCATCTGATTTCTTTTGTTCATAATTGTGTAATACGTTATCTAAGGCTCGAGGTTCGGATTTAGGTCGGGTTACTTTAGGCTTCTGAACTCCAGCTTTATAGAATCTATTCGGGTTTTTGAAAAGTTCGGTTTGAGTTCAGATAAAGTTTAGTAAACTTATGGAAATCGAGTGTACCCAATAAATTTTTTGAATTTTGGGTTCAGTTCAAGATTTTCAAATAGTTTATGTTTTTTAGGTATCCATTTATGTTTGGTTCAGGTTCGGATAACCCGATATTCGAAATATCGACAAAAAGAATCCAATCAGATATTTTTGCATATTGGTTCAGGTCTGTATTCGGATTCTTAGATCGAGTTTGGTTTAGATTTTCGGATTCGGATAAAATAGTCAACTTTAATGTCATTTGACTAGAAAAACAAAAAGCCCATAAAATTCTTGGCCCGTTCATTTTCTCGGTCCAAACCCGACCCGGTTAATCCTACCGGTATGATCCGACCCGTTACTTTGCAAAAGCACATAATACAGCTCAAGCACGTCGTCTCGTTTGGTTTCTCCTCTTATATTCGACCAGTGATTCCGATTGGATCGCTGTTTCGTCATTTCTCACTTCCATAGAAAAAAGCTCTCTCTCTCTCTCTCTCTCCTTCATCACCTTTCTCCTTCACTTGCTTCAGATCTGACGGCGATCTGCAAATTTTCTTCAGTTTCTCTCGCATCTTTCTTTCTCCTGGCCGTTGACGATCCCGTCTCGGCCGTGGATCTGATTTTGGCCTTGGATTCTCTTGCCGCGATCTGAGGTCAAACATGGCGGCAGCAAACGCCCCCATCACGATGAAGGAGGTCCTAACGGTGAGTTCTCTTTCTTCCTTCTCCAATTTTAGAAATATATATACATCTTCTCGAATCGGAGCTTAATTTTGGAGGATGTAGATTTGTCTGTAGTTCGCAGTCTCTGATTCATGATCGATTCCAGTTTCATACTATTTTGAATTCTGTTCTCAATCAAATTTTCCTTTATGGATAGTTTGTGTGATGATAATGCACGTCGCTGATCAGATTTTGTATAAGTATGCTCAGATCTGTGTAACCTGAAATCACAGAGCTTGAATTTCTAGTTATTGTGGAAGCTATTGTGTTGATTTACTCGGATCTCGTAACTAAGTAGATGAACTATGCGACATGACGCATTGTTTTTGTAAATTTCCAGCTTCCGAGCATTGGGATCAATCAGCAATTCATCACGTTTACAAATGTTACGATGGAGTCTGAGAAGTACATATGTGTTCGAGAGACTGCACCGCAGAACAGTGTTGTAATTATAGATATGAATATGCCGATGCAGCCTCTAAGGAGACCTATAACTGCAGATTCTGCTCTTATGAACCCAAACTCAAGGATCCTTGCCTTAAAAGGTATATGACTGTTTCCTTGTATTACTGAATCGTGCGTCATGCATTTCAGTTATAATACGTAGAATTGTTTCCTTTTGAGTTATTTCTTGAACTATCACTGATAACTCCTACTACGTTTTGTTAACAGCATATGCAACCTGTTAGGTATTGGATGCTTTTGATTTTTCTCTTGCTCCCTGCTTCAATTTATTATATTTTCGCATTGGATGAAATCATAAACCCATGATATTCACAAGTTTAAATGAGTACATGTCCGTTGTGATGCATCATTTGATAAAAAGCCTATTTTATTAAACCAGTATAGAAAAAGTAACTGTACTCATATTTTCTGGTCCTGTGCTCCTGTTCTTGACTTGGGTAAGATGATATGTTAAGGGCAGACATCAGTATAGACTTATCTGTTTTCTGGCATGTGTTATATTTCTCGTGGCCGTTGTGTCCCAGGCCTAGTGTAGTTTGGTTAGGATTGTAATGGACATTTCCTTGTTGATCACTTATCCCTTTAATTTGTATATAGCTCAAGTTCCAGGAACTACTCAGGATCATCTACAGATATTTAACATCGAAGCAAAAGCAAAGTTGAAATCACATCAGATGCCTGAGCAGGTGAGTATTGAAACAAACTCTTTGTAACTAGATTATCTTTCTTGTTGTACACCTTATTCAGACTGGATTTTGCTGATCTGAGATTTATCTTTTGATATTAACCACCCATGTTTTATAGGTTGCTTTTTGGAAATGGATTACACCAAAGATGTTGGGGTTGGTTACACAAACTTCAGTGTATCATTGGTCGATTGAAGGTTTTATACCTTTAACTTACTGTCATCTTCTTCATATCCTTTTGGATATATGTTGTTTCTCATTTTGCTCCGATATTTCCAGGTGATTCTGAGCCAGTTAAGATGTTTGATAGAACAGCAAATTTGGCAAGCAATCAAATTATAAATTATAAGTGCTCTCCTAATGAGAAGTGGTTGGTATTGATTGGAATTGCTCCTGGCTCTCCTGAGGTAGGTTTACTGCACCACACATTAGGTTTAATGAAGACACCATAACGGCAGTCTTGTATATATCCTTGACTGGATCTTTTCACCATCGTATTCTGTAGAGACCACAATTGGTAAAGGGAAACATGCAGCTTTTCTCCGTGGATCAGCAACGGAGTCAGGCCCTTGAAGCACATGCTGCTTCATTTGCTCAATTTAAGGTAAAATATGTGGTTCTTTTGTTAGTTCATTCCATGGCCTGATCCTGAACTGTAGAATGACAAGCAACTCTATTGATGACAGGTCCCTGGGAATGAGAATCCTTCTATTCTTATATCCTTTGCAAGCAAGACCTTTAATGCTGGCCAGATAACATCAAAGTTGCATGTCATTGAGCTTGGTGCCCAACCAGGTTAGCATCCGGAATTGCTCAATATTTTTATTGATTTTGTAGCGTCTTTGATGACATTTAGTTGGTATCATCTGATTGTCTAAAGGTGGGCAACTTCTTTTGCAGGAAAACCATCATTTACAAAGAAGCAGGCAGATCTCTTTTTCCCGCCAGACTTTGCAGATGATTTTCCTGTAGCCATGCAGGTTTGTAGCTGTATTAGAAGTTCAATTAACTTCTGCAAGTTTCTGGTGAAAATTGCATGACACCTTTTCTCTCTCTCTCGGCAGGTCTCTAACAAATTTAACTTGATATACGTCATCACCAAGCTTGGACTGCTGTTTGTATATGATTTAGAGACAGCTTCTGCTATCTACAGAAATCGGATAAGTCCAGATCCAATTTTCTTGACTTCTGAAGCTTCGGCAGTTGGGGGTTTCTATGCCATTAATAGGCGAGGACAAGTTCTTCTGGCTACAGTGAATGAGGCTACAATCATACCTTTTATTAGCGGTCAAGTATGTTTATCTTTTTTCCTTGTGTTTTTCTAGATGCAATCTATACGTTTCATCATGACATATAAGAACTGTGTGCTTTTGTGTCGCAGTTGAACAACTTAGAACTTGCTGTCAATCTTGCTAAAAGAGGAAACCTCCCTGGTGCAGAAAATCTGGTATGTGATGTTTACCCTGGATCAGTTCCATTCTCTTGCTGAAGTAATTATAGTTGACGAATGCCAGCCTGACGAAAAAGAGTCACTTGTGGATGTGAAGTTTCTCATGTTTAGTTTGGATGTTGCAGGTTGTTCAGCGGTTCCAGGAGTTATTTGCACAAACAAAATACAAGGAGGCTGCTGAGCTTGCTGCTGAATCTCCTCAGGGGATTCTACGGACACCAGATACGGTGGCTAAGTTCCAGGTAATTGTTCCATATTCAAGCAAGTAATCACCTGTGAACATGCTATCTACTATAGATGTAGGTATCAACAATCTAAAACTACATCAAACTGTACAATTTTGCAGAGTGTTCCGGTACAAGCAGGGCAAACTCCCCCATTGTTACAGTATTTTGGGACCCTTTTGACTAGAGGGAAGCTCAATGCATATGAGTCGTTGGAACTATCTCGTCTTGTTGTGAATCAAAATAAGAAGAACCTCTTGGAGAACTGGTTGGCAGAGGATAAGTTAGAATGCAGTGAAGAACTCGGAGACCTTGTCAAGGTAATCTTTAAATTGACTATTGTCCATTAAAATGTCTCATGTACCTCCTTCAACGTGTTGTAACAACAATCTTTTCTGTTCCAGACTGTGGATAATGATCTTGCTCTGAAAATATACATCAAAGCCCGAGCTACTCCAAAAGTTGTAGCAGCTTTTGCAGAGCGTAGGGAGTTTGACAAAATACTTATTTACTCAAAGCAGGTAAACAATAAGTTTTCAGTATCCCCCTCCTCTGTTATTGTTACCTGGAAGTTAATTGTGCTGAAGAAGTACCATTGTTTCATTTTGTGTCGTTAGGTTGGCTACACTCCTGATTACATGTTTCTTCTGCAAACCATACTCCGTACAGATCCTCAGGTTAGTGTGGTGCTTTTTCGACATTTGCCAACATATTAAACTACGGAAAGACTGGCTTACTGGATGCTTGCTGCAGAAGCACAAGAAGAGTCATGAATTGATTAACTTCTTATTGATTAATTGAATTTGATGTTGTTTATAATGCAGGGAGCAGTAAATTTTGCTTTAATGATGTCCCAAATGGAAGGTGGTTGTCCAGTTGACTACAACACCATTACTGATCTTTTCCTTCAGGTAGGTGAAGTGGTGAACAAGTATGAAATATTGTGTAAACCAGTATTCGTAGCTCATTACATGAGAGTTATCATGGGCTAATTTACTTATTTGTGCATATACAGAGAAATCTGATCCGTGAAGCGACTGCTTTCCTTCTGGATGTTCTAAAGCCAAATTTACCTGAGCATGCTTTTCTGCAAACTAAGGTTGAACAGAGTTGCCACCTTTTATCTTTCTGCGCTTTCCATATTCATTTCCCTTTCTCAGACCTTTTAGTTCACTGACAACTCAGGTTCTGGAGATCAACTTGGTAACATTTCCTAATGTGGCTGATGCAATTTTGGCAAATGGGATGTTCAGCCACTATGATCGTCCTCGTATTGCTCAGCTTTGTGAAAAGGCTGGACTTTATATCCAATCTTTAAAGGTTCTTGCTCAATGTTCAATTCTTTTGTTGGCCTAATAGATGTATGGACCTTTATAATCTCTAACTTCTTTTCCTTTTGCTTTGTGCAGCATTACTCAGAGTTACCTGATATTAAACGTGTTATTGTGAACACACATGCTATTGAGCCACAGGTAATAGTTTAGAACTAAACTCTGGTTGCTAACCTCTGGATGGCCGAATTGTTGAATATCTCTCTGCTCAATATGCAGGCTCTTGTCGAGTTTTTCGGTACTCTTTCTAGCGAGTGGGCTATGGAGTGTATGAAGGATCTTCTGCTGGTCAACCTGAGAGGCAACCTTCAGATAATCGTTCAGGTAAGTGCTGTGTTGTGTTATGATATGAATTTTCCTGTTTAATGTGACACTGACGTGTCCATATCATTGCAGGCTTGCAAGGAGTACTGTGAGCAACTTGGTGTTGATGCATGCATTAAACTCTTTGAGCAGTTCAAGTCATACGAAGGGCTATACTTTTTCCTAGGTTCCTATTTGAGTATGAGGTAATTTTATCAAGAACCTAGACTCATTCCTGTAAACAAGCACAATCGTTGTGTTTGTATTCTGATGATATGCAATGTTTATCCTTTATGCGATAGTGAGGATCCTGAGATTCACTTCAAGTACATTGAAGCAGCTGCCAAGACTGGTCAAATAAAGGAGGTTGAGCGTGTGACTAGAGAGTCTAACTTTTATGATGCTGAAAAGACAAAGAACTTTTTGATGGAAGCAAAGCTTCCTGATGCCCGACCGTTGATAAATGTCTGCGACCGTTTTGGCTTTGTGCCTGATCTTACTCATTACTTATACACAAACAACATGCTTCGTTACATTGAAGGTTACGTTCAGAAGGTATGTAGTTTCTTGAGATTACTATTAATGCGTGGAAGTTTGGCATTTCTTGCGTTAGATAATTATAATGTGATTTCTTTTATAGGTGAACCCTGGGAATGCTCCCATGGTTGTGGGACAATTGCTTGATGACGAATGTCCTGAAGATTTCATAAAAGGCCTCATTCTCTCTGTTCGTTCATTGCTACCTGTTGAGCCCCTTGTTGAGGAATGTGAGAAGAGGTGTGAATCCTTTTAGTCAGCTTTGCTTTCGTTTAGAAGTATGCCCTTTGATTCGTAAATCTCCAATATGTATTTGTCTTTTCAGAAATCGACTCCGTCTCCTCACTCAGTTCTTGGAGCATCTAGTTAGTGAGGGAAGCCAAGATGTGCATGTCCATAATGCCTTGGGTAAAATTATCATAGACAGTAACAACAACCCTGAGCATTTCCTGACTACCAACCCGTACTACGACTCCAAGGTTGTGGGTAAGTACTGCGAGAAACGTGATCCCACCCTGGCTGTTGTGGCATATAGAAGAGGACAATGTGATGATGAACTTATCAATGTCACCAACAAAAACTCTTTGTTCAAGTTACAAGCCAGGTATTTGTTTAATTCTAACCAAACTTCTTACTTATTCCATAGTGGTTACTCTGTAGTTCTTTATGCACGATTTTACGTCTGCAGGTACGTAGTAGAGAGAATGGACGGTGACCTCTGGGAGAAGGTTCTTACAGAAGAAAATGAATATAGAAGACAACTTATTGACCAAGTTGTGTCTACTGCTTTACCCGAAAGCAAGAGCCCAGAGCAAGTTTCTGCAGCTGTTAAAGCATTCATGACTGCTGATCTGCCTCATGAGCTTATTGAGCTTCTTGAAAAGATCGTGCTTCAAAATTCTGCCTTCAGTGGAAACTTCAATCTGCAAAACCTGCTCATACTTACAGCTATCAAAGCAGACCCGTCTAGAGTTATGGATTACATTAACAGGCTGGACAATTTTGATGGTCCGGCTGTTGGAGAAGTGGCTGTTGATGCCCAATTGTATGAGGAAGCATTTGCGATTTTCAAGAAGTTTAACTTAAATGTTCAGGCTGTCAACGTGTTGCTGGATAACGTCAAAAACATTGAACGGGCTGTTGAGTTTGCTTTCCGGGTCGAAGAAGATGCTGTATGGAGCCAAGTCGCTAAGGCTCAACTCAGGGAAGGACTAGTCAGTGATGCAATCGAGTCCTTTATCCGAGCTGATGATGCCACTCATTTCTTGGAGGTCATCCGTGCCTCTGAAGACACAAATGTCTATGATGACTTGGTCAGATACCTTCTGATGGTTAGACAGAAGGTGAAGGAACCCAAGGTTGATAGTGAGCTCATCTATGCTTATGCAAAGATTGAGAGGCTGGGTGAGATCGAAGAATTTATACTGATGCCAAACGTTGCTAACCTTCAAAATGTCGGTGATCGCCTGTATGACGAAGCTCTTTATGAGGCTGCAAAAATAATTTACGCGTTCATATCGAATTGGGCCAAGTTAGCCGTCACACTTGTGAAGTTGCAACAGTTCCAAGGTGCTGTTGATGCTGCAAGGAAAGCAAACAGTGCAAAGACATGGAAGGAAGTCTGCTTTGCTTGTGTTGATGCAGAGGAGTTCCGTTTGGCTCAAATATGTGGACTTAACATTATTATACAGGTGAATAAATACTTGATCTTGTTGAAAGTTACCTTCAATTTTGTATGATATTATTGCCCTGCGAGTAATCTTTTTGTTCTTTAATAGGTGGATGATCTGGAAGAAGTCAGCGAGTACTACCAGAATAGAGGATGCTTCAATGAATTAATCTCACTTATGGAGAGTGGACTTGGTCTTGAACGTGCTCACATGGGGATCTTTACAGAGTTGGGTGTATTGTACGCCAGATATCGTTATGAGAAGCTTATGGAACACATCAAGTTGTTCTCGACCCGCCTCAATATTCCCAAACTTATTCGGGCCTGTGATGAACAACAGCATTGGCAGGAACTTACCTATCTTTACATTCAGTACGATGAGTTTGATAATGCTGCAACCACTGTTATGAACCATTCTCCTGAAGCATGGGAACACATGCAATTCAAAGACATTGTCGCCAAGGTTGCAAATGTCGAGCTTTACTACAAGGCAGTTCACTTCTACTTGCAAGAGCACCCTGATATAATCAACGATCTTCTCAATGTGCTTGCTCTGCGGTTAGATCACACCCGTGTCGTTGACATTTTGCGCAAGGTTAGATGCTGATCCTTGATTCTGTTTTTCCCCTTAAAGTTTATCAGCAGTGACTTATCTATCTTTTTGTTTCTTTCTAATCTCAGGCTGGTCATTTGCGCCTTATCAAGCCATACATGGTTGCAGTTCAGAGCAACAATGTCTCTGCTGTAAATGAAGCTCTAAATGAGATATACGTAGAAGAAGAAGACTATGATAGGTTGCGCGAGTCTATCGACTTGCATGACAGTTTTGACCAGATAGGCCTCGCTCAGAAGGTAAGAGTTTAAATCTGTCATGTACGCGTTTTATTATCTTCCCTTATATGCTAATTAATCTTCAACGGTGCAACAAAACAGATTGAGAAACACGAGCTCGTCGAGATGAGACGTGTGGCTGCGTATATCTACAAGAAAGCTGGTAGATGGAAGCAATCAATTGCTTTGTCAAAGAAAGATAACATGTACAAGGACTGTATGGAAACTGCTTCACAATCCGGGGACCATGACCTCGCAGAACAACTTCTGGTTTACTTCATTGAACAGGTACGGGATGAATTTCGAGCAGGATTACATTGAAAAGCCATTTATTTATTTTCCGAGTCTTTTTCTTATGTTGTGGTTATTATTATTATACAGGGGAAAAAGGAATGTTTCGCTACATGTCTCTTTGTCTGTTATGACTTAATCCGACCAGACGTTGCTCTAGAACTTGCTTGGGTCAACAACATGATCGACTTTGCTTTTCCGTATCTCCTTCAGGTGATTTATCCTCCAAATCCGTCAAATGAGGAACGATATAAAGGGTATTATGTATAATCAAACTCTCTTTCGGCTTTTTGTTTTGTCTGCAGTTTATTCGAGAATACAGCGGCAAAGTGGATGAACTAATTAAGGACAAGATAGAGGCACAAAAAGAAGTTAAGGCTAAAGAGCAGGAAGACAAGGATGTCATGGCCCAACAGGTATTATACAACTTAGTCATAATCCCGCAAAATGCTTAAAAAACATATCGAAAAACACACTGATACTTGTCTTGTTTTTCGTTTTTTTTTCTAAAACAGAACATGTACGCCCAACTATTGCCACTGGCATTACCAGCCCCACCGATGCCAGGAATGGGAGGAGGTCCAGGGATGGGAGGCGGCTATGGTCCGCCGCCACCTATGGGCGGAATTCCAGGAATGCCACCTTTTGGAATGCCACCGATGAGTGGCCCAAGCTCGAGTGGATGGTAGTCAACTACTACAAGACTGTGGATGTTTCCTTGTTTGATTCTTATAGGTATGTGTGGGAGAAGAAACGATACTTTCGTTTGTAATATTCTTTGGGAAGTTTAGGTGAGTCAGTTTTCTTTTGAGAGCTTTCTCTCATTATGAGTTTGTTCTTTTCTTTCTTTCAGTTTTTATCTCTTTTCACTTATGTTTCGACATTTTCGATCTTTTTTGAGGTTTATGGATATTTTGATTTTTTCTTTTACATACTTCCCTCTTCTGTATCAAAAGTTTTGGCTATGGCTACTTTATTAAGAGTCTTTAATCTTTTGTGTAGCCTTAAACAACTTTTCATTGGCTAAGGGTGGTGGTCTTCATCATTTGACGAATGCAATTTGATTCCGTAGTAGGATGAAAGTATTGGAGAATTGAATTTAATCAAGATCGAACCAAATGATCATAACTTACAATAAATAACTTTGTTCATTATGAATAGAAGTACATAATATTTTGTGCGAATGAATTCTCTTGATAACCATCATTAATTGGACTTGATTGGTCGGAGGGACAGCGCCGGTAAATAGGGGTGGCCAACGGGAATTCGGAACGAGACTTTGTGAAAACGGGATGAAGCAGAAAATTCGGGAACCAAAATAAATGTCTCATTTGTGTCCCATTTTAAATTTGGAATGAGACGAGACAGGACGGGAATTCCCAAAATATTAAAAAAAAAATTAAAACACATTCATAACTTATAATATATATTATGATAAATACGTAAAATGTTAATGAGTACAAATTTGATTTTTTTATAACAATAACCAAAAATTTTAATTTGAAAAAGAAACTAATAAACAATTCCATGTTACTTAAAGAAATAAATAATGTCTAACATTTAAAATAAATCAAATAATTTCCAATAAATTCTTTTATTCAACATTATTCTTAGCTTACAATTAATTATATATGTAATTTTAAAACTTTTAATAATAATATTTGTTATATTAGTTGTATGATAGTTATAGACTATTTATATATATTATGCACTGACATATTTATTCGGGATAAACGGACTTCAGAAATTCTTGTTCCCGTCTGGTACCGTTCCCATTCGGGAATTGAAAGTTTGTCTCATTTCTGTCTCATGTCAATTTCGGAACAGAAATGAAACAAAACTATTCGGGACGGAATGTGACGAAACGGAACGGGACGGGAATGTAGGAACACGATTTCTACGATACGGGCAAACTGATAATTATAAAGT
>OVAN01004567.1:212-25551 GCA_900406275.1 Anastatica hierochuntica
TTTTTTAACAATTAATTTACTACACTTCATATACGGTCTAAATAAGTGGACTAATCGCTATAAATCTATGTTATCTAAAGAAACGGAGACAACAAAGGTTCCAAAACTCTTTGACCATCATCCTATGTAAGTGAACGATACAACTACGCATTAAAACAAGATTGTCATGTTTTTGAAATTTTCTCAAAATAAGTGGGTCGAAAATAGAGTTTTTTGGTAAATGCTTTGTATACTGAATTTTATACTCTTTAGTGTTATTTAAAATTTTCTCACCACATTCTACGTTTATATTAATCTATGCTAAACTTTCTTTCATGGTAAATTAACATTGTTTCTATTTTTTTAACTATTAATTTATTAAAATTTTATGTACGGTCTAAATAAGTTGACTAACCGCTATAAAATTCTATTATCTAGAGAAACGGAGAAAACAAAGGTTCCAAACCTCTTTGACTATCATCCTATGTAAGTGAACGATGCAACTATGCATTAAAACAAGATTGTCATTTTTTGAATTTTTCTCAAAATTAGTGGGTTAACCCCTTCGAAAATATAAAGTTTCTTGGTAAATGTTCTATATACCGAGTTTATACTCTTTAGTGTTGTTAAAAAATATAATGTTTTTTCAATATCTCTGTCTTTACCATTTCTTTTGTATACAATTAGAGAATTGTATGCAGGTTTCATGTCAGGTTCCTTAACGCTTACTACATCCGGAGTATATAACATTCCACACAAGATTCTATAGATTGTAACCATTAAACAAGTTACAATATAGACTTAAAATATTCAAGATCTAATTGTATGTGTAACCAAATCAAAGATCCGACTTTAGCAAGATGTAATCCTCACTTGTCGAATAGATTCTTATATATGTGCGTAGTGCACAGTTGATGGAGACAAGTTGCAATCTTAGACACCACCAATGTTATAGAGAGAACTTGATTTAAAGAGGTAAAAGAACAGAATCAAACGCATGCAAGTTGTTAAAGGTACGTACGTAGCTCTCTCTACAATACACACCACAGTTGTGGCATTGAAAGAATACAACAAGACTTAAATCAGACATTAAACTAACAAGAAGAGAGACGTTGTAGCACAAGCTCTCTCTCAACACCACAATTGAAATTGGTTTTTTGAGGTCTGCAAGCATAATAATGGCCACATATTCTCAAAGGAGCCAAAGCATGTCTTTCTTTAGGATGAGATAGAGAATTTTGAAACAAAAATAATTAACACCTTGTCAGCCAAAGACAAGAAATACAAAAGAGCAAGGTCCATAGTTGCCTAAGGAACCGCAGAGTCATTATGGCAATGGCTGCATGGGAAGATCATATTGCAACAAGGAGTTCTCACCTACTTTTCTTTAGTACTAGGAGGTTTTGGGCTCGTGGGCTCGTACTTGTTCCATAACGGATCCAAACCATGTAATTTAACTCTTCTTTGTTAGAGCATATCCCTCCCAACACTAATTGAACCGGTGATCTCCAAGAATCTGTGGTCTACATATTGCAACAAGGAAGACTTATTTAACATTATGTATTGTTCATAGCTAATAAAACCAACCCCACGGCAAACACAAAAACGAATGAAGAACAGAAAAACATGGAATCTTAAAGACTTTTGTCTCTGTGGATTGCAAAATCTTATCTGTATCTTTCTTTTGAGTGGAGATTAGCGCTAGCCGTAGGAACCAAAAATGGAACACGAGTACAATGATAGTGCAAACGTGTCGATTTCTCATTGTACAGAACTAAACATGATTTATATAAGAAGTTTCAGGCTGTTTTTGCAAAATAGAACAAAATAAAGTCCGTTAGCTTTTTCTAAAATTTTTTAAGTGTATACTTAGGTTCACTTTGGTGTCTTTTGAACGCCTAATCATTGACTTGTCGATACTATATGCCTATGCTTTTAGGTTATAACATTTTGTGTAACTTTGACAACAAAGCAGGACTAAGAACAGACTGTGTGTGTGTGTGTGTGAAATTATACTATTATGAATAGATAAAGAATGCTTTTCTCACGCGCTGATCCAAGAATCTTTGGGATCCGACAAAGACAAGAAGTGAAGGAAGTTGTTACACGTTCCCAAGATCCCAAAGAACTCGGAAGTCAAGTAAAGCAAGCTTTATTTTCCACTCATCTTGCAAAGCCCCCCTTTTCACTTTCCTCTTTTCGCCACCAATCAACGTTTCAATGAAAACAAGTTAGTTACACATTATATCTTTAGTTTATATCTCCATGGCTCTATATATTACCTAATCCGTTATTATTCATATTCTTTTAATGTCGAATTCTTATATAAATTATTGATGTTTATTTGTGTGTTTGTGTAAGAGCAATTAATTAGCACATCCGCGAGCTCTTTTCCTTTATTTCTCCTTTGATTTCATTCTCGGATTGAGTAATAATGTTGCTGAAAGTTTGGCCAGCACTATAAGCTGATCATTTAGAATATGAAGTGTGTAACAATTATAAGTAGATTCAGTCATTTGTTTTTCTCATGGCCGGTCTTGTATATATGAGAAAAGATGAAAGAAACCAAAATTTTCACTTTGTGTTAGAGACTTTTGATGTAGGAAAGCTTAATCTATCGATGCATTATGAAGAATGAAAAACGTTATGCTCTCTCTGTTTATTTACTACACATGCATTTAGCTAGCCCGGAGATATAAAGTGCATGCAATATACTAACAAAATTCACCAATGGGGATAGCATTTTTATCTTTATAGACGTTAATTTTCTCATCTTTATTTGGATACAAATTATACATTCAATTCACAAACTTATGTAGAAAACTTATCTGCGGACGAACACACACACACATATATCGTTTGTTTTGATCGACCTTCAAAGTAGTGTTCTCATTAAAACCATTCGGAGAATGTGATAATAGTATATATTATACCATATATATAGGCAAAAGGAAAGGCAATATATATAACAATATGGTAAATAATTTTCTCCATTAGAATATATAAAACATCAGTACATCCCCTGATTAATTAAGCTGGAAATACAAAACTATAGCTAATTAATTTCTTAGACATGAACTACAGAAAATATAAAACATTGGCTTATAAATAAGCACAAGATACACATTTACGTGTGATCATTCCATCATTATTTACTATCTAATTAGCATATCAATTATCTTTTTTTAAGCATCCACTAATTAATACGTTTTCTAGTTATGGAATGACTGATATGGCTTGATCAAGGGCACGAGAGAGCCACTAAGGTGAAGCGACATGACTTCGTTGGTCGAACCAACCAGCTTGCCACTTACAAAAACAGCAGGAACCGCGTTGGCAATACCAAGAAGGACCAAAGCTTTCTCGATCTCCCGACAATCAGGATCATTGTCGATTTCATGGATCGTTGGTTGAACCCTAAGGTCCCTGAACAGGATCTGCACGGCGTAGCAAAGACAACATGAGTTTTTGGTGAAGATCACAACTCCTTTCTCTGAAGACATTCTCATCACCTTGTCCATGATATCAGATTCTGATTCGATGGCTAAGAACGATGGAGACTTAGTTATTTGATTGTATGTTTTTTTCGTTCGTTATAAAACTTGATGATCTCTTCTTGAGGTATTTATAGGAAGGCACGATGTGCAAGTCTTTGGACTAGTCCTTTTTCTTTAAAGAAGAGATTAATTTTTACTTTTAACTTGAAAAAGAAAGAAAGAAAGAAAGAAAGAAATAAAATTCCTCCCAAATAATTAAAGTGGCTTTGGGAGAAAAAGACCAATTATTTAAATGTTCCGTTTGGATCAACAAGTTGCAGAGAAAGTAACTATATAAATGTGTTGTTTTTATTTCATTTGTTTTATTTCATTTTGTATATTAAGAAATGCTATGATCATAATTAATATAAGCATACGATTCTAGGAGAGAGTATGTCCGAGATAAGTGAACAGTACCATATAATGGGATCTCACATATATTTGTGTCCGACGCTTTTTATCGCAAATCTCGTCGACATTGAAATTTTAAAGATTAGAAGGTAATTAATCATGCAGCAATTAGACCCAAAAAAAGTTTGTTTTGAACTTGTCGATTATAGAATTTTTGGAGAGACCAAGGAAATACATACACCATGTACGTGTGTTTTTGTCTCATATATATGGTCTTGGACGTCAATGAAATGGATACAACAATTTAGAGTAGTTATATTTACTATATTACCGACAAAACTAATAATGAACCAAACGTATTTATAACGAAAAGATAATAATATTTGTAGTGTTAGCTCTATACTTGTGTAAGAAAATCCACTTTTTCATACCTAACTAGCTATATACAGTATGTGCTTTGGACAAAAATCAACATCGTGCTTTGTCTAGGGTTTGTGCTCACAGTGTCGGGAGACTAGGGTTGGAGAGTCGGTTTGTGCTTAGAGGTGTCGTCGTGAAACTAGGGATCGTATTTTATAGTGTCGTCGGGATTTTTTCTCGGGATTTGTTGCCGCTTCTAGTGGATGTTCCATCTCCCTTTTAGCATTAAAATTGTATAAGGGTACTATTTTTCCTTTTTCACTAATGAACATTAAAATTTTATCCAAAAATAATCCACATTGTTTCTAACTTTCTATACATGTCCATCCTTTTTTACAGCAAAATATTGTAAATCACAAGGATGCGAGATCCAAACTATTATGTTCCATTGGATACTAATTAAGTTGCTCAAATTAGCGCTATATTTATATACTTTCTTCATGTTTTGTGTTCATTCTAGTTTCTTTATGATGTTGTAAGAGCATGATTAATGCGGATCGTTTATGATGGAATTCTTAGGGTCGGTTAAGAGACGGTCTCTTAGTTTTTAACTAAAAAAACTAAGAATCGTCTCTTAAATACTTTAAGAGACAGTTCTTAGTTTTTTTAGTTAAAAATTAAGAGATCGTCTCTTAACTGACTCTAAAAATTCCATCTTAAGAGATCCGTATTAATCATGATCTAACTCATAAAGGGTGCTTCTCTTGAGCTAGACCTCCTTTATAGCTCATTGATTGATCTATTACAAGCTATAAAACGAATCTATAACCAAAGCAGGATTCGAACTTTCGATGACTATATATCTATCAACTATATATAGAGTGACTATTCTTCTATTAACTGTCCCCTACCACCAACTTGCCTAAAGACAAATATTCTTTGCCTATTCACTCTCACACACTCATGTTTGATTCTGCTTTTGCTATCTCTCTTCCGCTTACTGCAATATTCTTACCAAACGATTAGTCTTACAATATATCACGTATCTAACAGAATTAACTAACCACAAAATTTCTGATTTGTATGTTTTTTATGTCCTCATCAACAAAATATTTATTAATATGTATTGTGTAAATATCTCTGATTCGATATTACTCGACATTTACCAAAAAATAAAATACAAAATAAATAAAAAATATTCGTAGTGCGTCGTGAATTTTCGGCTGACAAGATGTTTATTTAGATGTTATTCTATGTTCTGGTTCCTTGAGAGTGAAGCTTTTCAAGAATGTAAAGATTCTCCAAAGATAAGGGATCCTATAGTACTCGTCTCTACGTGTAACATTCTTTCTTGATAATCATCTCTTGTCTTGTCACTTCATCGATCTATCATATGAATCTATTATCACCATCTCTATGATTAATAAGTTGTCTTTAAACTTGTACTTGTTCGTTTGTAAAATATATTAATATCAATTTATCGATAGCATTATATTGAATTAACCATGTGTTTTCAAGATTTGAGATTACTCTTCACGTACGTAGAACATTAACGCAGTTGCTTGGAGGTACACAATGCAAGTCAAAATACAATAATACATATACATATCTGCATGAATAAAACTTCTTATTAAAATATCCTCCATGCATGCGAAGGAAGCAAAGCATTTTTTAATAACATCTATGCTTCCTCATGATTATAATATATGTATAATAATGCGTCTTTTTAACACATTGATTATTGATGCCATGTATATGTACATACATGTACGATGGTTAGAACCCTAGAACCATATGGCCTTTGCGTCTTTAAGCATTTGTTTGAGCGACCCATCGACGTGGAACGAGATGATGTCTTTGGCTGATCCGATGTACCTCCCTCCGACAAAAACAGCTGGAACCGTCGGGTTCGATGAGCCAAGTGCACGTAGGGCTCGCTCCATTTCACGACCTTCAGGGTCTTTATCGAGCTCGTGGATCGCTGGACTAGCTCCTAGTTCGTAGAACAGCGTCTTGATGCTATGGCACATACAACATGAGCTCTTTGTAAATATCACTGCTGCTTTCTTCGACGACAAGTCTCTTATTCTCTCCATTTGCTATATTGATCAAGTGAAGTTATAACTAGTGATGAAGTGTTTGTGTTTTGGAATGAGAAAAGGCTTATGTTGTGTTGTACACATGCTTGGATCAGCTGTTATTTATAATGGTTATTGTGGACAGATTTTGTATTATTTTATTTTTTAGCTTTTTGTATAAAAATATACTGGATAGATATTGTAATTAGAAAAGCTCCACAAACCAAATTGTTGGATAAGAAAAAATGCTTATACTTATGATTTTGTCTGATGGAGACTCCTGTTTTCTTTATTTAATAATTTTCTACATGGACTTATAATATAAGTGGGATATAAAAGTTATCATATATTAAAAACAATGCTTATTACATTACAAAAGGAGATTACTTATATCACTTTCGGTCCATAGCTGGCGATTGGTAGTAGCATCACATACCCAAAACATTAATTTATAACTATTATCCTATTCCCTTTTTTCAAAACGTGGATGGTTAACAATTTGAGGTAATGTGCCATGAACAAAAAGGGGATATTTGATAGTAGATTATAAAGTTAATTAATTTCGTCATGATTATATATATATAAAGCCTAAGTACCCGAAGAAAGACAATGCCATTTCTAGACAAAATCATCCATATTGGCTCTAGCTATACGTGGACGACATAATCTATCTACAATAATAATTGGTAGGTAGATGCATGAATTGTGTAATAGGATTAAATGTATATGCATTATATGCTTAATGACTAAAATAATTAATATAAGGTTTTATACATTATGTTTCAAAGTGGTTGCATTATAAAAAGAAGCATATTAGTTTTATATTTCAGAAGTGTATGCAAAGAGAAGAAAGCAAAGATTTGGTGGTGACTGTTGCGTCATCTTTGACATGGAAAAAAAATCTGAGATAAGAAGTTTATCCATATATTGACCCCACTATACAAAAAATATACAATATTGGTTGTATAAAGTGTAGTTTTATTGGAATAAATAATCTCTTGGTTAATGTAAATTATTCCATGTATATGTAATGTATGTTAGTATGTGTAAATTAAGAAAATATCCATGTGTCGCGTACTTGTACTGGTTCTACTACGACCTATTTAACATCACACACACACACACACATATATATATATATATATATTCACTACTTTTTTCTACGAATCTTGAAATCTAGAAAATCATTTTAAAAAAAATAAAATTGAGTTGACGTTTGTAAAAACATTAAAAGAAGAAGAAGAGAAGAGCCTTTGGATATGGCACTAGATACACCTGTTCGAATCTAGGTTTATAATATGTTTCTTATGCAATGCTGATAATTGACATATCATAAAAAGGCGATTCTATCATTTATTCTTTAACCAATTTGTATTTTTGAAAAAATCATATAGATATTCGTTTATTTTAAAAGCTAAAACTATAGCGAGCTAGCTAGCTAGCTATATAAATCAAACTTTATTTAATCTGATAATAGAATGTTTTAGATGTTTATTTAGCTCGTGGTTTTTGTTGTAGATGTAACTCCATAATGAGTAACCAGCCAATAAATTGGTTTCAAATGTTTTGTTTTCAACCATGCATGATACAATTTGATTGTCCCACATTATTCATCTTCTAACGTATAAAATTAGCTCTATATTCAACATTAGTACGTACATAAGTTTGATACGATTCATATTTGCATATGAGAACGAAATATTAAAAGATAACGTCGAATTTTGTTCATTATTCAATGGGAATTACCCCTTCCATGGATTTTTGTGGGCATGCAAGATGCTTACATTGCATCTTGAAGACGCTATCAACTTGAAGGCGTTTAGGTTTGGATTCCGACTTCAATCTAGATGATAGTCTGGTAACAGACGATCTGGATACTCTCGACAGTAGTCGATTTGGTATTTCAAATTCGGATTAAACGGTGTGGTGGCCCTTAGAAGTCCACAAAGTGCAATAGAGTTTCTATCGAAATCTAATTGGATAACCGATAGATTATTAAAAAAAAAGTTATGTTTGTCATACTTACGATGAAAACAAGCTTAGGTGTTTGATATTATTTCATAGGATCGTATCCACAAGGTTCTCTTTTGATAATAGCCCAACACTTTACCATCCATAGATTTTTATTTTATTTTATTGAGAGTGGATTCTCTCCCTCTACTAAAAAATAATCCTACTAAATAAGCGTTGACAGAATAATATAATCCATTATTGCCCCCTACTTGTCAAAATCGAATAATCAAAAAAAAAAAACTTCTTGTGATTGATTTTGATCTAAATGGGCCTTATGCACCCAGTAACTTTGTAATAGGCCCATTTACGTTTCACATTTTTCTTTTTTGCGCCACTGTAGTAAACCCTAAATCACAATCTTCGATTCCTCTTCTCTCGATCAAAGGTATCAACTTTGCATCTTTCTCTCTAGTTTATGATCGAGAATTGGTAATGGGTCTTTCGATCTTGTACATTTACTCTGTTATTTATCGAGAAATTCACAAACTTTTGAACCAAACTTACACTTATGTTTAGATCATTGGTTCTTGTTCTTGTTTCTTCGCTAACTTCAATCTCGATGTCTTTGACACCCTTTGTTAGGCTTCTTAAATGGCAGAGAGTAGTAATGTATCCGACGAAACCTCCATTGATGCTTCTCAGGAGCAACACGAAACGGTTGATGAGATGCTTGCTCGACACAGGTAGTAAAGCAGCTCTATTGTTCCCATTTCTTGATTGATTTCAAGTGTTGTTGTTGTTGTTGATGACGAGGACGATGTTTGTTGTTTCGTTGTAGGCAAGAGATTAAGAAACTACAGAACAAGGAGACTGAGATGAAAAAGGCTGCTGCTAAAGGAAGCAAAGCTGAACAAAAAGCTAAGAAGAAGCAAGTCGAAGAAGACATTTCTAAACTCTCGGCGAAGCTTAAGGAGAAACAGTTGAAAGAACTCGCCTCACAAGGTTTTAGCAGCAGCGGCAGTAATGTTTCCAAGGATGATACAAATGAGAAGAAAGGAGATATAGATACTTTAGTGAGAGCTATCGCTGGAGTCTCTGTCACTGCTCAGCAAGAACACTCAAAGCCGAGCAAGAGTGTGAAGAGACGTGAGAAACGAGCGAAGGAAGAAGCAGAGAGAGAGCAGAGAATCAAAGAGGAGCAAAGCAATGTGGTAAGTGATCGTATGGTCGAGAACCAGAAGCTCGAGAAGAAGCTTAAGCCGTTGGGATTAACAATTAGTGAGATAAAGCCAGATGGGCATTGCCTTTACCGAGCTGTTGAGAATCAGCTTGCTAATCACTCTGGTGGTGCATCTCCTTACACATACCAGAAGCTAAGAGAAATGGCTGCTGCATACATGAGAGAGCACAAAACCGATTTCATCCCCTTTTTCTTATCAGAAACAGAGTCTGAGTCCGAAGGTGACTCCAGTGGCGGATCTGCGGAAGAGCGGTTTGAGAAATACTGCAAAGAAGTCGAGTCAACAGCAGCTTGGGGCGGTCAGTTAGAGCTAGGAGCATTAACACATTGCTTGAGGAAACATATAATGGTGTTTTCAGGATCATTTCCGGATGTTGAAATGGGCAAAGAGTATAAATCAGGCAATGACTCGAGCCTCATGTTATCGTATCACCGACATGCTTTTGGACTCGGCGAGCATTATAACTCTGTTGTTGTCGTCAACAACATCACTGGATGATAGATGATGAGACTTTCTTTCAAGCATTTTAAGATAAATTATCTCTTGTTTAATGTTTCTTGGATTTGTAAGAAACCTATCTTGTAACTTTAAATTTCTTTCAATCATTTATTCTATACAGTTCCGAAGATTTCATTACAGAACATGAATGTTAACACTTCATAGGGAGAAAATGACTTGAACAGAACATCTTATGATGACCTTTGGAAGATTTTGTGAGCCAATTTTGCTGATAGTTCCAGAGATATGGAAGAGAATATATCGTACACAAGTTGTTCCATTCTTGCAAACTCAATCATGGTGAGAGTAAGGACACATGGCCTTATCACCAATAAGCCAAAGATTCCTCATTTCTGTAGATTTCAAATCATACTTTTCTGGTAAAGATTCTACTGCAAAAGCCGCAATGGACAAGAACATGGATGCTCTTATCCCCATGAGCCAATGCAACAACAAAAGAAGTCTCTTAAGAGTTAAGACAAACTCTTACATTCTTTGTGATAACTCGAAGTTGCTAAAGAAACTTTGAAAAAAATGGTTTTGAGGTTAGTATAAAGCCAAAAGCAAAATCTCTGTGTCACACTTACTTACTCTCTACTAGACTCCAGGTCACACAAGCAAAAAAGCATCTCAAAGACATTTCTTTTTTTCTTTTCCTTTTCTATCTTTCTGTTTCTTTTGAGCCTGAAACTTGTGGGGAATCCATTGTTGCTTGAAAAGATAGGCATCTAACTGGATAAACCATAATCCAATCTTCACCACAGTGGGTGCATCTAAAGCAAAAGATAATAAGAAAGCTACATAGAGTAATACATAATCTCACTGTTGCATACCTCCTTTGGATCCATGGATCATTACTAAATCATATGGCAGAGGATATTTCCGTATTTAGATAAACAAAAAGAAGAAATTCTCATGAACTGTATATGCCACTTGGTTTCTGATATCTAAAAACGAAAAGAATCCAAGTTCATGGGCGGTTTTTAGAGGACGCCAAAGGGCATATCACTAGGGAAGTAAAGTAGTGACAAAGATCTGATTTATGCAATCTTACCCTTCTCCCACATATCTAGTCCTATAAATAGGCTTACTTTGCATAGCATCAGTAGCAAAAAAACAAACACAAAGTAAGACTCTCTAAGTTCCCTCATACACTAACTCCTACATTTGTGTATACATCTACAATGGAAAGCATTAGAAGTTTAGTAGCAGACAAACCAGTGGTGATATTCAGCAAAAGCACTTGCTGCATGAGCCACTCAATTCAAACATTGATCTCAGGATTTGGAGCAAAAATGACAATCTACGAGCTTGACCAGTTGTCTAACGGTCAAGAGATCGAGAAGGCATTGGTACAGATGGGGTGTAAGCCTAGTGTACCAGCTGTGTTCATCGGGGAACAATTAATCGGCGGTGCAAATCAGGTAATGACTCTCCAAGTCAAGAACCAACTAGCTGCATTGCTAAGAAGAGCCGGAGCCATATGGGTTTGAACCCAAACGAAATCCAACTAGGATACTAATAAGATATACTACTAGTTTTGCGTTTTTTTTCTTCTTTCGGGTTTCTACAATGCACGATTATGTTTTCAACAAGTGCAAGTCCAGTAGTCACACTACCATTGATGCTAAGATCAAGAACTTTGTATTCTAAATTACCAAACTTTTTAATAACAATCTATGTGAAAGCAATGCTTATTTCACAATTAACAGAGAAACATTTGGTTTTACATTATACTCAAAAGGATTGTTTAACAAAAGGAAAGACCTTTATTCATCATCAGCCATGAAACAGAGTAGAGAAAGAGAGAGAGAGATTCACTCACTTTCACTTATAGATGTAATCATTTAAAACGCCATTTGCATCATGTTCTAGCTTAGAATGTCTCCGCCAATTCTCTACAGCACTAGACACTTTAGCTTTAGCCTCGCGAATCTCTTGAGCAGTGAACTTGTGTTCTATGATTCCCAATGGACCAGGTTGCAGAACATTGATCACTGTTTCGGCTTCTTGCTCAAGCTGCCTGTAAAAATTGTGAAAATCTTACAGATAGAAAAGAAACTCAAAGAGTGTTAAAACTCAGAACGAACCTGAAGAGACCCGAGAAGGGTAAGGCTCTAGCGATTCTGTAAATAGACATCGTCGCCGCAAGGAAGAAGATGAGATCTGACGAGCTCTGCTCAAAATGTTTCCAAAGAGATGGTTTTTAACCTCTTGAACACAAAATTTTTTCTTTTCATAGAAAAGAAACCTTCTGGAAGAGACAGAAGGTTTTTAAACTTTTGATCAGATACTTAAAAAATGTAAAAACGACTTCACTGGGGATCGAACCCAGAATCTCTGGTTTCGTAGACCAGCGCCTTATCCATTGGGCCATGAAGTCAATGTTGCTCTTTCAATCACTTGTGATACTCACTTTGTTAAAAATATTGATAATTTAATGGGCCTGGTATAAAGATTTTGTGGGCCGTAGTTATCGGTGGCCGGAGTGTGACGAGGATAGTAGTATTGGGCCATGAAGTCAATGTTGCTCTATTTATATTTATATTATTCGATTTGGACCATACAAAAGTTAGTATTGTAAAAACAAAAACATGTGTGTGTATTAGTGAAGTTGGTGAACGATAAAAAGAAGTGGTACGTGTTCATGAGCGTGAGGACAAGACCCATTTAACGTGTTTTGACTTTCGAGGTTTATCTATATCTTTGACTTTGACATCAGATTTATTCACTTTGAGGACGAAACTACACATTCTCCGAAGGATCCTACCTCGTAAATGTGTTTTTTACCATGTTGTAAACAAACGCATTGATACGATCTTATGTTGCATTACTACACGTGACATTTCTAAATCGACCCAAGCTCTGCCGCAGAGCCGTGCAACCACTTTCTTACGCGTTAAAGGATATATCAAATCCATGTTTTGTAGATAGATAGACTTTTTGTCTCTTTACGTATCTTTTGTTTGTTGTTGGCCCACTGTCCCTTTACGTTTAATTTTGTTCTTCGTAATTTTGTCGGTTATATATCCTAATTATTACTTAATTATAAAACAGTCTTTAAGCTGTGTTCATGGTTGAATAAATTTTGTTTAATAGATTAGGCATATTGGTAAACAATCATTAAAATGTATGATATGACTCGTAACATAACGAGTTAAACGTGGTAAGTATGCCTTGAACCAACGTTAAACGTGGTAAGTATATACGTATCTCGATAGTATATATGCATGCATGTCTTCGTTTTGCTTGTCGTGCTTGACTTACGAGTTATATATATGTCTCTTCCAGAGATTGTTTTTTTCATTCTATAGTACAAAAAGTGATCCGATGCTTGAACGCTTATATAAAACTAAACTCTATAAATATATGCTTCGATATCAACAATAGAAAATACAAGAAAGGATAAGATACTTTGATTTAAATGATCGGCATGCAAGACAAATGTTGATGAGTTTAACATTAAAAGATCATCGTAATATATCATGCCGGGATCCTGCGCAAAAGCAACCGTTACATCAAATACAAAACTCCTATAATCAAACATTATTTGTTAGTTTTTTTTATGTGTGTTTCAAACCAAGAAAATTCAGCATCTTGCTTTATTTGTTTACAATGGTTGAGCATAACTCGTTAGAAAACGAAATGTTTTTTCCGATTTTACGAATATATATTATGTCGAATAGTTGAATTATTTAGCTAAAACTTATGTTTTGATAGAAATGATTTTATACTTTGGTCACTTTAAAATCAAGCAGGCTAAAATTTAAGGACTATGATTTGAGAAATAAAATTTAACACAACTTTTGCAAATTATCTATAAATGCCGATAACAATTTATATACAGTAATAAGTATAGTTTGACAAGAATTAATTTTGTATCTTAAATACATTTTAATTACAAAGATATGCGATGTTATTTCTCATGCACGAATGCAGTAAATGGAATTAAAATGTCAAAACAAATGAGAATGTGATACATTTACTTTTCGAAATCAAGTCACATAAATTTAACCATATGTGGTAAATGTAAACATATGGTTATGTGCTTATAAAGTGATCATTGTCCTTCAATTTTGTAAAAAATTGTTTTCTTTGTTCATCAAGAATCAAGAAAATTACTAGTAACCGAACATCTAAATCGAGATGTGACAAAAACACATTTTGTTTTGGTCAGTGACAAAAACACATCTAAATCGAGAAAACATTCTGAAAACAACAATCGTATAAATTGCTGAATGAGAAAAAAAATTGTCCGAGCCTTGGTTGATTAGAAAAATCTTTACAATTATTATTTTTGACATCTAGAAATATAATTAATTTAAACCTCTTTATTTACGGTATTAATCAATGAAAATTCGAAGAGAAAAAAATGAGAAAGCGAGAGATTTATCTTCTAAGAGCCATAAATAAAATTAAAATCAAAGTGAAAAATAATGTTTCATCCATTTATTATTTTCTTACATAAATGCAATATAACAAAAATGGTAATAAACGTTTTTAAAAAATAAAATGGAAATATATTAAACAAAAAAGGAAAGGCAAAAAAAAAAAAACCGCGGCTGGCTCTATACCAAAACCCGGTGGGAGATTCTACGCTTTGTTTTATCGGTTTGGTTAATTGATTTGTCCAGCGAAAGAGAAAGAGAAAGAGATCGAAAACATTTGTTTTGATCCTTCGACGGAGAACGTTAAATCCATCACAATCCGATCGGATTGTATCATTTTCTCCGATTGAATTTGTTGAAATTTCTCGGAAAATTGATTTTCCACTCTCTCTGGGTTTCTACTTTGTCTGTTGTTGTGTGTTTTCGATCGGATTCCTAATTCGATCAAGCTCTAGGGCAAATCCTTTAGCTGGATTTTGATTTTTGTGTTTTAGTGTTTCGTTGATCTTTAGCGGAAGAGTTTCTGTGTGTTACGGTGTTGTTTTATTGAGGATTTGGGGCTCGATTTTGGGGGATTTGCAATGTTAGAAAGGGGCTAGGGTTTGGTGTTGAAGTTAAGGAAGGGATATAGAAATGGAGGAATCTGAGCTTGAAGAAGGTGAGGCTTGCTCTTACAATATTACTAACGATTATAATGGAAGCTTGGACCCTGATAATGATCTCTCTTACATTGTAAGACCCTTCTTCCTCAGCTATATTAGGCTTAATGTTTTTCATCTTTTGTAGCTTATTGAGAACTGGGTTATGAATTGTGTAAGTCTTAATTAGATTGTATCAGTTTGGTATGGTTATTTTACTTGTAGAGCAGCTTATCAAAGATGTGTTCATATGGTATGTGTGTTAAATGTTATGGATATGTTTTGTTTGGTAATTTCATTTGTTTCATAGTTTGGTCAATTTGATAAAACTATGAAATGCTTATCGACCATCCATTTGGAAGTCTTTAGTTCTCGAGTGCCGCGTGTATAGTTTTAATTTGTTATGAAGTTTTATATAGCATGTGCGAAGAAGATTCAACTCATCGGTTACAGTTTTACTGGAAAAAGTTTTCGTATAGGTTTTAAAAGGTTTTTTGGATTCCCTTCAGTAGCATCGAAACAGAAGTTTCAGATACTTCCATATCTAAGAGTCTAGTATTTGTGAATCTGGGAAGTAATCTATGTTTCGGTTGTTGTTTCTTAACTTCTATTGTTCATTTTGAAGGATGAGAAGCTTCAAAACATCCTTGGTCACTTTCAGAAAGACTTCGAGGGCGATTTTTCAGCTGACAATCTTGGTATGTTGATGTGTGGCAGCAACGGTTCTTCTTCGTTGGTCCACAAAATTGTGAAACTAGTCCTTTGAATTTTATTACAGGGGCGAAATTTGGTGGCTATGGCTCTTTCTTACCAACTTATCAACGTTCCCCTGTTTGGTCTCATCCAAAGACGCCAGCAAAACCTCAGAGTTCTGCAGGGACTAGATCTCCGCACATCTTACTAGGGGAGGTATGTGGTTTCATTTTGTCCGCTCTCTGCTCTTTGTAATTGCTATAACCCTTAACCTCTTACCTTTTATCCTTCTCTCAGTGCCAGAGTGGTAATGCAGTTTCATCTAGTGTTCCTAAAAAGGTAAAATCTGGGCTGTATTCCTCTGGAATCCCTAAAAGATCAATGAAGTCCAAGAAACCGAATTCCAGTTCTGGACAGGGATCTGGAACCAAAAAATCCGGTGTCTTCAGTAAACAGAACTCTCTAAAGCTTCGGATAAAGATGGGATCAGATAGTTTGTCTACAGAAAAGAATGCTGCTGCTATATACAGTGGCCTTGGACTTGATGTGTCGCCTTCTTTGTCATTAGATAATAATAGTCTTTCAGGTAGCGAAGGGATGAATGGAGAACCTCAAGGTTATTCTGCACTGGAGTCTCCCACCAGCATTATTAATGTGAGTTTTCCTTCTTTTTAATTTGTTCCGCGATGCTGAAATAGTGTTGTTCGTTTTAGGATGCTTATCGTGTTGATATATTTTATATGCAGGTAATGACTTCCCTTCCCCTGGATCATTGTCAGCTGCTGTCTCCTCTCTCCGATGATCTGATTCGATTCGTTGAAAGGGAAAGACCTGAAAAGGGATATAAGTCTACATCTCCATCCAGGCCTTTCGTTGAGAGTCCTTCTGCTATGGTGAACGGGGTGGAAGCTCAGAAGGCTGGAGAGAAACCATCACTAGAGAAGAAAAGAAAGATAGCGGAGAAGAACAGCTTTTCTATGGAGACAAATGTCCGCAGTAAGAAGGGCCCGTTTGATGGAACTGATGCCACCGTCAGGGAGCCGACAGAAATAAACACATCATATCCCACGGCTGTGGAGAAAGAAACAGCCAATAGTAAACTATATGACGCATCTAAGGAAACCTACAATGGCGCTGTTAGGGGGGGAATGGTGGGTGATGCCGAGAAAAAATCTTGGGGTTTAACTCGTCATATAGATCTTGGGCCTCATCACGACAATCCAAGGATTAGTTCGGCTGGAAGCATCCGGGAAGATAAAAAGAGTAGATTTGGTGATGATGATGCTTCAGGATACTCACGTAAAGGTAGCAAATACAAAGGAAGCAAATTTTCTGATTCGATAAAAAAGGAAACGAATGTGTCAGTGGTGAAAAGTTGTCATAAGGTGGACCTAGAACATTCTTCAAGAAAGCAGAAGTCTGATCAGATAGAACAGGAGCCACAGTCTTCATCGAAGTCTAAGGAACATAAAAGCTCTCTTGCTTGTGACACAAAGATGAATGGTCAAGCTGAGAAGAAGGAAGCAGTAGCTCTGAAACGACAAAGTGATGACAAAAAGGCTGAGGATACTTACAAAGACTTTTTTGGAGACATGGAGGACTCTGACGAAGAAGAGGGACAGAACTGTTTGCCGGAAGTAAAAGATTTGCAGATGTCAGAAAAGGGACTTGCGTCCTTTGAAAAGTCGAGCTTCCCAGTGGCAGAATCTCAGAATGTTGGTCCTGGACCCATATCGAGCAAACTTGGTTCTGATCCTTCTAACCCGAAAGCTAATCCCGTGATCATACAAGAACATTGGGTTGCTTGTGACAAGTGCGGAAAATGGCGGCTTCTTCCTTTTGGCGTCTTCCCAGAAGACCTTCCTGAGAAATGGATGTGCACAATGCTTAATTGGCTGTAAGTTTATTCTTAGTTCTCTGTTATTGGTCATATTATTTTTTCAAGGTGATATATTGGGTGGTTGGCTTAGTCTGATTCTCGCTGTTTGTGTCCTATTTTTTTCGACATGATGAATTAAGAGAACTTGATACTCGTTGTGATAATATTTGTTTTAGGCCTGGAGTGAACTCTTGCAATGTCCCTGAAGATGAAACGACGAAAGCTTTGTATGCAATGTATCAGATTCCTGCCCCCGAGAGTCAAGCTCCAATGCAGAGTAATCTCAGTGGACCTAAGCCTCAGTTTAACCACGGAGATGACAACACAAAAAAGAAGAAAAAGGGCTTAAAGAAGATAGACAATGGAATGGATAAAGAAGTCTCTCGTACTGCAGAAACTAACAAGAAAACCATCCAAACGTCAGGTAAAAAGGAAATTATTCACAATTCGCATGGATTTAGCGACTTAGCCAAGGAAGAGAGGCAAAAACATAAACAAAAAGAGAAAGGAGAAACAGTGGATCGCCACTCTGATGAGTCAAGGAGCTTGAAGCTGAATAACAAAAGGAATGCGGATCTTGAGAGTTCTATGCTGGCCAATAAAATGAAGATTGAAAGTTTTCTGTTTCCTGATGAAACTGAACACGGAAATGGACGTCCTACCTCGAGTAGTGGTGTCCCTGCTGTGTCAGCCGATAAATGGTCCAAGCCTCGAGTCTCCTCTAAAATGCCAAAAGAGGAAGGAGCTTCAGATACGGGAAATAGCAACAGCACAGGGGGAAGTAAAAAGAGGAAACTGAAAGAAAGCCATGGTTCTCGTGTGTACAGAGAGAGTGAAAGTCATGAACGAAAGAAAGCTCGAGTCCTTAAGGAAGAAAAGGAGCCTAGTTTCTCCCAAAGAAGTGGGAAGTCAGAAAAGAAAAACAGAAGTCATCCAGAAAGAGAGTATGGACATGTTCAGAACTCAATTGCGGCCACCTCAAGTTCTTCTAAGATTTCAGATTCTCACAAACCCAGAAACAGCTCCCAAGAAGCTAAATGTTCGCCTGTTGAGTCAGTGTCTTCCTCACCTATGAGGATTTCCAACCATGAGAATAATATATCCATGAGCAAGAAGAAAGAAGAATGTTATAACCCTAACGTCTCTGCAGGAGGTAGTATTAGAAGATTCACAGGTGAAGGAGAAGATAATGGTGGGAGTGATAGATCACAAACGCGAAAAAAGGACAAACATGAGTCTTCTGTACTGGATGTTTTGGATAATAAAGGATCTTTGAAAGGTAAAGAGTGCGCTGAACCTTCTCTAGATGCCAATTTTGAGAATGGTGGGCACAAGGAGTTACTGCGAAAACCAGATCATGTCTATGGCGAAGGGAAACAGTCTAGCGATCATCATCGACGTAGCAGTGATTCTTTGGCGAAGAAGTCGGGAAAAGGTTCACTTTCTCGGTCCAAAGACAAGAGCCAAAGCATTAGGTCTGATTCACGGGATGGTCCAAGACATATTGAAAAGAAGATATGTGATGGTAGTCCTGATAGTAGAGTGGATTTGGTCGCAAGACCAAACATTCCAAAACCTTATGACCCCGAAAAAATATCAGAAAGGAGTAATAGAGCAAATTTAGCATCTCCATCACGGCCACCGTCTAGAGGTGTCCAAGGGGATTCCTCTAACAAAATCGACAAATGTGGTACATCAGCTGTGAATAATGGTATTCAAGCTGATGATGTGACAAAGGCAACTGCGCATACAAGAAGGAAAAACGAGCCTTCTCCAAGCCCCTTGCGTAAGGAAGTGACATCTGCGCAGGCCGCTCATAATATATTAAAAGAAGCTAAAGACTTGAAACATACAGCTGACCGTCTCAAGGTTTTTCTCATAATTCAGTTGCTGTATAATTTCTCTTTACATTTTGTATTATCTTCTCATGCTCTTGTTTTGTTGTTGCTGCAGAATTCTTTATCAAGCCTTGAGTTTATTGAGCTTTACTTCCAAGCTTGCCTCAAGTTTCTTAATGGTGCTTTTGTGTTGGAGATGAGCAGCAACGAGAGTGCTAGACAAGGAGAGACAATGGTCCAATCTATGAAGATTTATAGTAGCACAGCGAATCTTTGCGGGTAATTCAAAATTGCGAGGGAAAAGGAAAATGTCCTTCATTTCTTCTTCCCCATTTGTAAGCAATGTAAAACCTCTCTTTTTCATGATAGATTTTGTGCCCATGAGTACGAGAAGTCTAAAGATATGGGAGCTGCTGCTCTGGCTTACAAATGCATGGAGGCCGCATATATGAGAGTGGTTAATTCCTCTTACACCAGTGCTAATAGATACCGAAATGAATTACAGACTTCTTTGCAAATGGTTCCTCCAGGTAAGCCAGACAGAAGTGGCTAAATCCCTGGCCATGTTTTGGAATTCATTCACGTTATAATCTTCTTAGCACTGCCTTTTAGGTGAGTCTCCTTCCTCTTCTGCCTCGGATGTTGATAACATGAACCATCCAGCAGCAGCAGCAGACAAAGTTGGCACCTCAAGGGGCATCAGTTCTCCTTTAGTTGCTGGGAACCATGTCATTTCTGCGCAAAACCGCTCTAATATTTTACGTCTACTTCAATTTGTAAGTGTTAATACCTCTTGCAAGTGCACTTTGCCGCCAGCTATGCTTAGATATCGAGTTTGTTAATGTAGAAGATGAATTGATAAACTCCTAAGACCTATGCTAGTCTGATTAATCTCAGCTACTCCCCTAATGCATGTAGGCTCAGGACGTAAATCTTGCAATGGATGCCTCAAGGAAATCACGAGTGGCGTTGGCAGCTTTTATTGAAAACTCGGGGGAGGCCCAACAACAAGGAGAGGGTATTTTATCAATTAAAAGCGCACTTGATTATAACTTCCAAGACATGGAAGGGTTGCTACGTTTAGTGAAGCTTGCGATGAAGGCCAATAACCGGTGAAAGACAACCAAAAATGAAGCAACTTATTTGCGAAAACCAAAAAGAAGAGGCAAAGTTGTGATGGTGAAAAGAGTCCTCTGTTGCCTTGCGGCCTCCATTTCCATTAACAAGTGTCTGGCCTGGAAGAGGTTTCGGGTAGACCAAGGAGGAATCTTGACATTCGAAATCTTCTAATGCGTTCTCTTACTCTACCGAGGAACAAAATTCACAAAGGCAACATAATATAACAAGCTTCCTTACCAACAAATTGTACAGAGCAACCAAGGTGTTAGTAACTTCTGGTAGTGGATTTTCTATTTCTCCGATCACAAGACAGAGAGAAGTTGTCCTTCCTGTATCAGGTCAGTATATATCCATCGGGATTGATACATCCATTGATATTGCTTTTATAAACCTAATTTTGAATGTTTTATCTCTTCTGCAGATTCTCAAAACTGTACTCATCTAAATAAAAGCCATGTAGGGGTATTACAAAGAAAGAAAATAAAATAAGGTTACAAAGAGTTTGGAGTAATAGTAGCTTTTCATGTAGTGGTGATAGACTTTTTTCGAGTTTTAGGAGGTAAGAATAGAGTTGCATTCTGTTGCAATTGTTAAGAGCTGCTCTTACTTGCGGCAGTGTTATCGTCGTCGTAGATAAGAAAGTATTAAGCTCCACTCCAGATCGAGATTTCGCCGGAGGATTAACTTCCCCCATCTGATTTTGAGAGGTGTATGTTTGGGGCAATGGCGTTTTGGTTCCTCTTCTGTTATAATATAAAGCTGAAACAATAGTATGTTTTGATTTTGTTTGAGTGGTGGCCTTAATGTATAAACTGTACATTTGTTCATCAAAGCTGATGGAACCTATCTTTATACAAAAAGAAACATTACTAGAGGTCATCTTTTTATTGTCCTCTCTGATTAAACACCATTTAGTTTACTTTGATTTCTCTGTGTTTAATTATCATTTTAAATTAGAAAAGCCAGTTTAAATTACAGCTTATTCATATAATCTATCATTTTTATATTAGTCTTTGAGATGCAAAAGTTAAAAATTATAAAATAAAAAAACCAAAATATACGTACGTGTCCAGAAATGTAATATCACCACCCGTGCTCTGTGTCCTTTATATATAGTTTGATAACATTAAACCCTAACCTCTCTCAGTCCCTTGCCGCTTCTTCTTCTCTCCGCCGTCTGCTTGTGAATTCGACATCGATGGTAAGTGCACATCTTCACCATTTGCAACTTCCATCGCCGCCTTCTGATGTTTTTCTCCAGTTTCGGATCTATAATTTGTTTGTTTCATTGGTTCAATTACTCGAACTTCTCCATTTCATCAAATCTATCATCGAAAAATCTGGAATCGCCGTTGAATCTAATGCTTAATTCCGTCGATAGTAGTATAAGTTAGTGCGCGAAGATCATGCTTCGTGCTCGTTGATTCTTTTAGCTATGGTAATACTAATCGTATCAAGCTTTGTTTCTCTGTCATTTTGATTCTTAGGCACCTAAAAAGGGAGTGAAAGTAGCTACTAAGAAGAAGCCAGTAATGTTCTTAACATCTTCCTTTAAAACACTATCGTTGCTGAATCTTCTTCGGTTTGTGATTTAGCTTTTATGTGAATTTTGTAGGCGAAAGTTACGAATCCGTTGTTTGAGAGAAGGCCAAAGCAGTTTGGTATTGGTGGTGCTTTGCCTCCTAAGAAGGATCTTACTCGCTATATCAAATGGCCTAAAGCAATCCGTCTTCAAAGACAGAAGCGTATCCTCAAGCAAAGGTTGAAGGTTCCACCGGCTCTTAATCAGTTCACCAAGACTCTTGACAAGAATCTTGGTATGCCCCTAATACAGTTGGTTTTTGCATTGTGTTATGGCTCAGCTAGGAATCTATGTGTTTGTTTCTTCTCTTTGGGTTAATGTATGATGGTATTGGCGATTGCAGCAACAAGTCTCTTCAAGATTCTTTTGAAGTATAGGCCAGAGGACAAAGCTGCAAAGAAAGATCGCCTTTTGAAGAAGGCTCAAGCTGAGGCTGAGGGAAAGCCTTTGGAAGCTAAGAAACCCATTGTCGTGAAGTATGGACTCAACCACGTGACATACCTCATCGAGCAGAACAAGGCGCAGCTTGTGGTGATTGCACATGATGTTGATCCTATCGAGTTGGTTGTCTGGTTACCTGCATTGTGTAGGAAAATGGAAGTGCCTTACTGCATTGTTAAGGGAAAATCTCGCTTAGGAGCGGTAATATAATTCGCCAATTTCAAGTTCATCTCTGTTGAACTTTTACCCGCTGCTTATGTTTATTACCATTTTCTACTTGCAGGTTGTTCACCAGAAGACTGCTGCTTGCTTATGTTTGACAACTGTCAAGAATGAGGACAAGCTCGAGTTCAGCAAAATCCTCGAAGCCATCAAGGTAAGAAAGCCCGACTCAAGTTGGGACGATGGAATAGTAGTGAATAAATCTGTAATGGGTTTTCGTTGTTGGTAAACAGGCGAACTTCAACGATAAGTACGACGAGTACAGGAAGAAGTGGGGAGGAGGGATAATGGGATCAAAGTCTCAAGCCAAAACCAAAGCTAAGGAGAGGGTTCTTGCTAAGGAAGCTGCCCAGAGAATGACCTAAGCAAATCCATCTCTTTTCTGTTTTCGTTTACTATGGTGATGGTTTTGTTTATTAGCGATTTCTTGAATTATTTTGATGAATTTTACGATGTTATCGATATACTTTTCGACGAATTATATGCAGTTTTGCTTTGGAGTTTTATTTTTATTGGGGGAACAATTTAGAATCATATTTTAGAAGAGTATTTTTGGCAGATAGATTTTCATGATCGTTAGCTTGTGTACCTAAAAGTTTTGAAAGTTTGGATCACTTGGGAACAATGACAGATGTCGTGTCGTGAGATGACACTGGTTTAGATGAGAGTGTTGTCAGTTTTAAAGACCAACTTCTTTGTGATGGTAAGGGCACGTCCAACCATGAATCTTCATCGGGAGTCTTTAAATTTTTTTTTTTATTATTATAATTTTCTTCGGATTTAAAAAAAAAATTTAATATAGGTACCAATCGCGGACCGCCGCATAGCAGTGGGGCCCGCGAATAGTAACAAGACTCCTTAAGGATCAATCCTTAACTAAGGATTTTAAGGATTGATTTGTGTTGGGATCTTTAACTATTCACACTATTTTATTAATATTTCTTAAGGATTCATGTGTTAAGGATTCCCATTGGAAATGGCCTAAAACCAAACTCTCATGGGCTAATTGATTTAATTTAGTCTATTGATTTAGGTGAAATATGTATTTTTAATAAATCATTCGTTAGTATGATGTTCATATACTATGAAAATAAATTTAGCATACATTAAAAAAAATTTAGAATGTGGTTATGTATTTTTAACACAACATTAAAGAGACTAAATTTAGTAATGCAATATATATATATACACATATATATATATATATCATTTTTTGGGAAAAATTCGATCTTTTCGCAGGGTTAACTCACATATTTTGAGAAAAATTAAAAATATGATAATTTTTTTAATGCATAGATACCTCTAATACTGACATAGGTTGAAGATTAAAAAGGTTTGAGACCTTAAATGTTCTCGTTTCTACATAAAATATAAATTTTATAAAGGTTATTTCATTGATTTAGGTGAAATATGTAGTTTTATTATATCACTCGTTAATACGATGCACATATACTATGAAAATAAGTTTAGCTAATATTAAAACAAATTTAGAATGTGGTTAGGTATTTTTTACACAACATTAAAGAGGCTAAACTTAGACCATGATTAATGGGGGGGGGGGGGGAGTATCTAAGGGGGGGGGTTTTCTTTTTATAACTAAACAAACTAACATATACCCAACGCGGGTTTNGTTTTGTTTTGTTTTTTTTTTTAATAATAAAATGGTGGGACCCATTAATAGTTAAGGATTTTTTGAAAGGTTCATGGATGGAGATGCCCTAAGAACCATCTCTTAAAGTTCTTAGCTAAGAGATGGTTCTTAGCTTTTGTAGTTAAAAACTAAGAACCCCTCTTAAGAACTCCACCCTTAAGAACCCCCCATTAATCATAGTCTCAGTGCTACAACATATATAACTAATTTTTTGGAAAAAATCCGATCTTTTCGTAGGCCCTACGAAAATATAGAGTTTTTGGGCAAATGTTCTATAAATTGAAGTTTATACTCTTTAGTGTTGTTTAAAAATTTCTAACCACATTCTACATTTATATTAATATATGCTAAACTTTCTTTCATGGTAAATGGACATCGTTTCTATTATTTGAACAATTAATTTATTAAAACTTCATATACGGCCTAAATAAGTGGATTATCTGATATAAAATCTCTATTTTCTAAAGAAACAGAGATAAAAAAGGTTCCAAACCTCTTTGACCATCATCTTATGTAAGTGAACCATGCAACTATGCATTAAAAAAATTTTCATTTTTTTTGAATTTTTCTCAAAATCAGTGGGTTAACACCTACGAAAATATAGAGTTTTTTTCGAAAATGCTCTATATACTGAAGTTTATACTCTTTAGTGTTGTTTAAAAATTTCTAAACACATATTACATTTATATTAATGTATGCTAAACTTTTTATCATGGTAAATGGGCATCGTTTATATTTTTTTAACAATTAATTTATCAAAACTTCATATACGACCTAAATAATTGGATTAATAACTATAAAATCTCAATTATCTAAAGAAACAGAGATAACAAAGGTTCCGAACCTCTTTGACCATCATCCTATGTAAGTGAACCATGCAACTATGCATTAA
>OVAN01004568.1:0-24871 GCA_900406275.1 Anastatica hierochuntica
AAAAAGACAAAGATGGGAGGGACAAGAAGAGAGGGGTGAGTGACAGGGAAAGCACTCAACGAGGGGATGAATTGCTAGAACACGCGAGTCTGCAGACTCGACTTAGCAAATCAACACCGCCAAACTAGTCCTAGAAACATNTACACATCGATCGACTTAATGTCCGCACCCTGTGCACACACGACTCCGGGAATACATGGATTCTTCATTTGTACCCCACGTCAAGTCTTCTCCTACTATCCATCACACTTTCTAACTATATCATACACTACAATCGTCATGCGAAACAATCAATGGTGATATAATCTATTAACCCTAATTCAAATTTAAAACGAAAGAAATCAATTCACACAAGACCCAATCAGACTCGATTCATAGAGACTCAATCATGTTTCGGTGCTAGCCTAATGAGGAAGAAAACTAAGCTGAAAGAAAACGGGAGATTTACACGGTAGCTCCTCACCTTAGCCTTAAGACGCGGATGACTCTGGTTACGGATGACTAGTGGACGGGCTGAGGATCTTCGTGCCCTGAACCAGAATAACCCGAGTTAGACCTCTAACCAGGACTTATCGAAAAATGAAACTCTCCTTTTATGGAAACCATACATAAATAGAAACTTTCAGAAAAGGAAACTGCCAAAAAAAAACCTTTTCAAAATGGGAACTTGCCATAAATAGAACTTTCCAAAAATAGGTATTTTCCTAAAATAGAAACCAGGGGAAAATGGTAATTTCACTTACCAGGAGCGTCAATGTTCTCGAGAACATCTCGGGACGTCTGCAACTCTCTGGAACCTTGAACTCGGAGTTCCTCATCTTCTTTCCTACGCGGACAGCTTCGCTGCATTAACTTTTATGACACGCTTCTCCACTCATATGAACTAGAATCTGGTTTTTCTTATACCAATGGGTTCATAGGAGTCCCTACAACAATCCTACTGAAGATAAGCTCCAAAATCGACCTATAACCCTATTGAACACAAGCTACGAGCCGAAGACACATGTCTGGAAATCTGATAGCTTTAAAGATACTTAGGAAAAATAGAAAAACCCTTAAATAAAGCGGCATCTTTCCGAACCCTTCGGTGGGGTTGAAGCGTCATGAGTCCTTGATGCATAGCCGCCGGTCTCGCTTTGATCCGATTCTGTTTGACCCTTGAAACATCCTCTACGCACGGGTTGGTCTGATTGGCGATATGCTTCAATAGCCCTCAGTATAACGATGATAACTCTTAGAATATTCCATGAAATCATGACCCCGTAAATTGCATATCGAAGATCGAAGAGTTGGTTACCTTATGTAATATTTTCAGATCGAAATCTGTCGATTTGATTGGTCATTCGTCCTTTCTCCCACTACATGTCGATTCTATCTTCTGCAGAGACTGCACAACCTCCTTCTCTTTCCATCTCCTCTCTTTTCTCTCCATTGTTTAGCACGAAAAATCCTATTTTTTAAGCTCCGATGTTCGACGGCTTCCAAAAGAAAAAGAGAAAGAAAAAGAGATTCTTTGTGTTGTAGGTTTTAATAGGAAAGACTTTTAAATGAACCACAAGAATAAAATGAGAGCTTAACGGATCTCGGAAAAATGAATTTTAAAAGGGTCGGGATAAAGCTGCTACACTAATATTATTTTCCAGTCCAACAATCTGATATTCTGGTCGATTTTGAATTTTTTTTTTCTGACCAAGTGATAGTACAATTTTTATCGGATGTAATCTCCCAGAAACTTTTATTAGCTCTTATTTTTTTGGTATTTTTGTTCTTATCGACTCAAAATCATAGAAGTTGATGCATATGATCCGATAAGAACTATAATTCCAGAAGAAAACAAAATATGCCTCCAGAAAATGATCAGAAGCACAAAACATGCATAATAAATATATATGTGATTTATAGGAAAGATCTACAAATATGTTGAGTCTTTTAATATGTTCATCTTCTCGTGTTATTTTGATATTCTTTGTGAGTTAGTTGTCAATGGATTATCGTTTCAAATCGACAAAAAGGATTTTATGGGATAATCGGTACAATCGGCAAACTTACTTAAACTGAAAAAAATTATGTTCAATAAATTTATATTTGTATCAATATTAAAGTCTTAAAACAACTAACAGTTTTTTTTTTGTCATCAGCCCAGTGGCTTAGAAGTTCTCTGAAAAGGATATCACCCCGGGTTCGAACTCAGGTTAGTGAGCTTGGCCAACATAGATGATAACCACTGTACCACTTGTGCTGCTCAAAAAAAAAAACACAACAGTTATTTGTAAGAATATTCATTTGTGTGAAATTTGTTAAATCCTCTTTTACATTTTATTTAATAATGAAAAATAGTTCCGGTACAAAATTGAAGAAAATATGTTATATGCTATAATAACTGGTAGTTAATCCACATTATACACGAAACCAAATCGTAATTAAAAATTTTAATATTCGATTTTAAAAAATATGATGTTAAATTTTTTTTGAAAAAGTAGGATATATATGGTCATACTAAATGTCATAATTTAGTATGGTCATAATTTTTCTAACCTAAAGTAAAAATATGAGTTTGACCATTATAATATTTATTTATCGTAAATGTTCTTATTTTTTGTGAGTTCATAATTTTTTTGTTGGAATACCCTAAAGATAATTAAGTATTGTGAACTTTGTTCGTATAATTAACCCTAAGAGACTAAATCATTTTTTCTTTTGTAAATTTTTAGTTAGATTAAATTAAATATTTAATTTTATTTTGTAAAATTTGAGAAGTACAACTAGAAGAATAACTTTGAATTTAATATATAAAAACTCATTGAGAATATCATAGATTTTTAAAAGATTTTAATAAATATATAATTGAACAAAACAAAGAAATTATGTAACTAATATCTTATCAAAGTTATAGTAATATCTTTTATAAATCAATCAAAATAAGTATTATCTTTTAAATAAGTAAATGAATCTTAAGAATTGTTTAATCTGCTACAATTATTATTTTTAAAATAATCTAATATAAAATATATTTAAACTAAGCAATATACTTTAGTTATATAATATTGAAATATAATTAATTATTTAAAACATAATTAAAATCTGAAATAGTTTATATTTTTGTAGTATACAGAAAGTAAAAAATATATTAAATTAATACAAATACAAAACATAATTGTCTTTAAGACCATGTTAAATGTAATTGTTTATAAAACATACTTTTAATTAAACGCTATAGTTTTCTTCACTGTATTGTTATAATTGAAGCTTTTTAAAAGAAAAAAATATTATTCAATCTATAACGGGTTAGTTGAGACTATTTTATTGTGAAAATGAGGTATTATTTAGTTCACAACGGAACAAATACTTTAACCAGTACCGACAATATTTAACCCTAACTAAAAATGTACAAATTTAAGATATGTGTTTAAAATTTTATTGAAATTTAAACTTATCATAAAATATTAATAAAATATGACTCTGCATATAACACAGATCAAATAGTAAAAAGATGGGAAAAAGGTAGACGGAAAGGGAGGAAATGAATAGTAAGTAGCGTAAAAGATTTTCTTCTCATAAATAATATCTCATTTTTACAATAAAAGTGGTCTCAATTAACCCGTTATAGATTGAATCATATTTTTTTCTTTTGAAAAATTTCAATTACAACACTACAATGAAGAAAACTACAGTGTTTAATTAAAAGTAAGTTTTAGAAACAATTACCTTTAACAAGGTCTTAATGAAAATTCTGTTTTATGTTAATATTACTTTAATATTTTTTACTTTTATATATTATGAAAATATAAACCATTTGGAATTTTAATTACATTTTAAATAACTAATTATATATTAATCTTATATAACTTAAGTGTATTATTTAGGTTAAATATATTTTATGTTAGATTATTTTAAAAATAATAATTGTAAGAGATTAAATAATTCTTAAGATTCATTTACTTATTTAAAAGATAATATTTATTTTGATGGATTTAAAAAAAGATGTTAAGAGAATTTTGATAAGATATCATTATGTAATTTAAATTATTTGATTTGTTTAATTATAGATTTATTAATATTTTTTTAAAAATCTATGATATCTTTAATGAGTTTTTATATATATATTTTTAATGGCATTTGATGTAGTATTTTAAAAAGTTAAGGTTATTCTCTTAATTGTACTTCCCAAATAATAATATAGTTTGATGTTGAATATTATATTGTTTAGTATTGTATGTGAGGACTTCATTAGTATTTTTCTTGTGCTATTGGAGTGATACAAATCTAGTGAAATTATCTATATATTATTTTAAATAATTTTTTTTTCTTTGTCGGCGAAAAAAATAAATCTTTTTTATTTATAATTTAGATTTTTTTATAATGGCATCAAATATAATTTTTACAAATCAAAGGTTAATTTTTTAAAATGTATTTTTAAATAATAATATAGAGATGAGAATGTTATATGTTTATTAAAGAAATGGAGTTTTCAAAACCTATCCTTTCCCTTCTTGTTAACATTGGCAGACAACCAAACTTCCACAAAGGGCTGACTCGATTCGTTGCTAGCTTATATATTAATAAATCAACGCCCACGATTTTAGTTTTCTAAATTTACAAGTGGTTATATCTATAGAGTAAGCATTTCATTTCCGTACGAGATATATAGTAAAATATATTAAGGGACAGAAAATGATATTATACAAATGTGAGCACTAATTCTTGAAGGTTAAGAATAAAAACGTTGATGTCAATGGTCGGGTGGCTTATTAACAAGCTTTTTATCCGGTCTATGTTTGTTAATATATCTATTTAATTAACCAATAAACTAAAGGCAGTTTTGATTAGTCATATTCATTGTAATATTTGATGAAAGTTATTTCATCACTGAAAGTGTCTACATACTGTTGTTCGTCAAAAATCCAAAATCCAAAATCCAATGTCTAAATTCTTATTTTAAACTCAACGTTATAATTAATGTGATATCATCATGGAAGATAATAGTACGACCAATAATAAAATTGAGAGAATATATAAAGCCAAAGGTCAACTTAATTTGACAATGCCTCTTTTAAAATTCACTAGAGTTGAACTCGCACATTGGACAATATATTTTTGATTATATATATGTTTGATTGTATATTATTTTGTATACTATTTTTACATATAGCTATTATTTTTAAATTTTTTATTTGACAATTATTCATATATGATAAAATTAGATTAACTAATTTTGGTAGTTTTAAAGGAAGTTATATTGTATTGTTACTAAACAATAATATATGATTAATCATGTTTAGATTTTTCGAGTATCGGGTTTATAATTTTCGGTTATTGCGAGTTTCAGATTCAAGTTCAATTTTAAAACTTTTAGAATTTTCAGTTATATTGAATTTTGGGTCCGGTTTAGATTTAAGATTTTCGAACTTTCAGATTTCCTCAGATACTCGTATAAATTTAGTTCGGATAATATCCAATTCTCGAAATACCATGAAACAAAACCTATTAGAGTATTTAAAAAGCATCATATGACTAAACTTAAATTTTTATAGTTTATATAAATAATTTATAAATTTTTATAGACTTTTCTAAAAATTTTGTCACTTAATAATTTTTTATGAATTTTTGTAACAAATTTTATTTAGAAAATAATAATATTGTAATATATTTATTTTAAAAGTTATGGATTTATTTTACATTTGAAACCAAACTATATTTAAATTTGCTGAAAATTGATGATTTTAAATTGTGTTGATTTACAATTTTGATAGTGGTTAAGTGAAAAGAATATTATAATATTCTAATATGTTTTTTTGGAATATGTAAATGAGTAATTAGAGTTATTTTAATTTATTAGATACATTTAATAAAATTTCTAAAATATGTTTGCTTTGAAAATTCACACATGAAAAGGTCTATGTCTTCCCTTTTGATAAGATAGATTATATTAAATGCTAATTTGGTGGATTATTTTAACGTTTTTTTGTTTAGTGTAAATATCGTTTTATTATTATTAAGTTAAATAGCGATTTAAAGTTGTGATTATCTTTGTCGACTTATAAATTAACATATCTATAAATTTACTACATTATAATCAAATATTAAATAATTTTTATTTAAGTTATTCATTTTTATTTATTTTTATTTTTAAATATGTATTATTTATATATACTCTATTAAAATATTTAATTAATACCAGATAAATAAAACTATTTTAGTTTTACATTAGTATAATTGATGATATATTTTACTATGTTACATCTAAGACTTGGCGAAAAAGCAAAACCAGAAAATCGAAACCGGACGGGACCCGAAAAATCCAGAACCGAATACGAAAATACATGTGAAAAATCCGAAAGGACTCCATGCTCAAGTATTTCGGATTTTAGGTTTTATCCAAATTGAACCCGAAACCCGAAGTAGTATACGAGTGTCTTGAACTTTTGCACACACATATATATACATCTTGACCCTTATATCTTTATACCCATGCACTTTTCTCTATTAATCCGTAAATCTTGAACAGCGAAGCAACCAAAAAATTAGAAAAAGCCGAAAAGAACCCAAACCGATAAACCCTAAATACTTGGAAAACCCAAAAAGTCCAAAAAAATGGAGAAACTCGGAAAAACCCAAAACTGAACCCAAAAGACCCTAAAATACTCAAATCCGAAAAAAGTATCGGATATGTCCGAGTTTTAATAGTTTGAAAAATTGACCCGAACCCGAACCAAATCTAACGAATTCGAACCAAACATTTCAAAAACCCGAACATATCCCATAGGGCTTAATTTCGGGATCCAAATTTAAACCGAACTTTTCAAAAACCCGAATGGATCCTATAGGGCTGGATTCGAGACCTGAATCCGAACCAAACCCGATCCGAACCCGAGTTGGACCGCGAACACACAATCCTAGTTAAACATGTGTATTTACACTAAAATCATATAATTTTTTATATACTATAGTACAGATATATTTTTGTATTCGTATTTTATGAGTTTTTATTGTGCTTTTATTCGAGATATATGATATTTTAATATGTATTTTGTTCTCTTTAGAGCGGTTTTGTGTTCTTAGTGTTTTTATAGGTGATGAGCTTGATTGTGCGGAAAAGATCATATTTTGGATGGATTACAAGCATCGAAGGAAGCATCTTTGAAGAAATAAAGCATTCGGGCAGTGTGATAGGGATCGATCGACCCCTGTGCAAGGATCGATTGATCCTTGTCACGATGCAGACCAGAATTTTAGAATCAAATCGAGATTTCGAGATCCAATTATATGTTTAATACCAAAACTCGTGTTCTATCTTTCATTATGCTATTTTTGAGTTCTTAGAGCAGCTTTGGAGATTTGTAACCCTAAGGGAGAGATTTCTGATTCGTACTCAGAATTGGAAAAGATCTCTGAACCCTCTATCTATTTTAATTACAGTTGCATCATGTTTCCCTTGGAAATCTCTTGTGATTGTTCTTTGAATATGTGTGAGTAGTTCTATTGTTGATGTTAGGTTGTTAGATTTAGGGATTTATCAATTGGATCTTCATCTTAAGTTGCTCTTAATATTGAAATTAGACTCAAGACCTAGTTTCTGATCTTAAGATTTTTCGCGCACCGAAAGTGTTCGATAAATTGTCTGAAAGAATTTTAGATGGGCAAAGTGTCCTTAACCAACAGAAGTTGATGTTATTGCTCTTTGTGAACATATCAAACCCAATTGTAATGCATATTTAGAATCTAAAATTCAATGGAAATTAGTCTTTAGGATTCTATAACAAAGGGAGTTCGCGCTACGGAATTTGGTTGATTCTACATTAGTGATTTGAGTTTGAGATGATTCTTAATACTTTTTCCTTATCAATTTCTCCTAATCAACAATGAATTTATTTCCGTGAGAACTCCCTGTGCTCAATGTCTTATTCTATCGTTTTGCCACTCGAATTCTTTGCTTTCTACTTGCTTGTTTCGATTTTAGCGTAACAACCAACTCTCGTGTTTTCGCTTTAGCCCGTGCTTGATTCATTGCTTTTCGTATGATCATTGGACTCTGTAGACTCGATCCCAAACTACTACTACGTGTTTAACCATACGCTTGCAGTGATTTCTTGGTTGAAAACTGAGCTATCATATATCCAAATTGATTTGTTATAAAATAATGTATGACTTAATCTATAGTCTTGTATTGAACACTATTATATATTTATTGATATATGTATGTTAACACGTTCACTATATAAATATTGATACATTTATAAATTATAAACTAATTAATAATGATAATATAATTATATATAATTTAATTGTACATGAGATTAGAAAATATAACATGAGGTATATTGTTTCAAACTTGGTAGAGTTTAACTTTGTAGAATTTAATACGGCATACTAATAGTCTAGTTATATATTTATTTTAATTTGTTAAGTTACTAAGGAATTGGTCCAAATAGACTTTGTAAGGTAAATTTTAGAATGACTCTATTTTAATAGATTAGACTAGATTTTGACCCGCGCTTTCAAAGTGTGAAGTTCAATTTTTTTAATATAATCTAATACAAAAGAGATTTAAAGATGATATGAGTTTTTCTTATAAATAAATTCTACTAAAGAACAAATACTTTCATATTACTGAAACGTATTAATGATATGGATTATGAATATCAAAATAAAAATTAGCTTATCGTACCATATTCACGATCCAGAGATTGGACTGGGTTCGACCGTAGCTGGAAACATAACCGAGTTGGATCAATAATAAACCCAAAGAGAATTAGACCGATTAAAAGACCATATTAAACTAGTAAAAACCGTAAACTGACAAATCGTCGAACCGGGTTCATTTTTTAAACAAGAAATATGCTTTTTCTTAATTACTACAATTTATGGGGAAAATTAAAATTTTAATTTTTATTGTTTGGGGGTTTTTTTGAACGTTTTTCGATGGAGAAGAACGAGAACAAGTTTACTAAGGGTTTTAGGGTTTTAGAAAAGAGAGATGAGAGAAAAAGACAAAGGATGTGTAAAAGACTCTTCTTTATTGATTGAATAAGAGGTCGATTACAATATGTGTATTTGGGTGTCAAAGTTTCAGATCCTTGAATTAGAGTTCTTCCCTTTGTATTTATAACTTTTCGAATTAGGGTTTCCATTTATCTTATAAATAAATCCTATATTCGAGCTTAACATACAAAAGGAATATTTCCCTAGATTCAATTAAGGCATTTGTTGTTATCTCTTAAGATCTTAGACCAACTTAGGGGATATTCGCCCTACCTTGGCTATGGCATCGACTTTGCGATGGTGTCCTTGCCTTGGTTATCACCTACAAGTAGGGGGTTTATTTATGTCTCCTTAGTCTAGGTTATGGCCGGACCCTATTTATCCCTAACAATTGCACCCCCACTCTTCATTATACACGTGTGGAATTTGAAGAGTAGATCCTATCTTAAGAGATTTTGGTTCATACCTTAGTGTTGGGATCGACTTTGTAAAAAATAAAGAAATAGAGTGTAGCTTCAGCCATGGCCTTCGTTGGCATTGCCAGTCCTTCGCTGCTATGGCTTCATTCTTGGTGAGTCTCATTAGCGCTTATTAAGCCACATCTTCTAGATGATCTCTTGGGCTTTGAACTTCGTGGCATGGTTTGGGCTTTGCTTTTCTCTTCCAGCCCATTATTTCTAGGGTTTAATAAGCAGGAAAGCAAAGAGTCTTGGCCATCTTCTGCCATCGCTCTGGTCACATCACGTCTCTCTCTCTTCTTCCCCGCTCCTTCACGCCATCGGCGATTCTCCAATTCCGGTAAGTTTTTGTTTTCTGAATAATGTTCCGTTTAGTATAGAGTTGCTGATTGCTGATTTAGGAACATTGCGGTCTTCTAGAATGATAGTTATGGATAGAAAAACTCCATCCGGGGCTCTTCCGTCTTCTGCTTTGGCCAAGGCCTTCGCGGCTAAGGCCAAGCTTCAAGCTCTCGAGTCTCCTGTCGTTAACATTCCTCCATCTCGCGACTCTAATGCTCCGGGAGGGTTCGGGACCCTTCCGCTTTCGCCTTCGAAAAGGCCTAGGGCTAACCCCAGGGAAGGTTGAGCGGTCGGAGAAGATCTCTGGGAAGAGTTGTACACGTACAACCTCTCGGAGATGATAGAGAACCAGCGCCGTTCTTCCTGGGACTCATACGCCGATCTCATGCAGGTTGGCTTCCTCTATATTTTATTGTAGTGATGGTGGTTCAGAATCGCTTTTACAGCCGTCTTTTTGCAGCTTGCAGCGACAATCTTTGTTCTTAAAGAATAGAGTACCAGTGTTCCAGCTCAGGTTCCTGAGCCGAATGCCACTCAGAGAGTCCTGGAGCAGGAGCTGGCCAGGGAGCGGAAGAAGGCAGCGAAGGCCCTCAACAAGTTGTAGGATACCACACGCAGGGCTCATTACGTGGAGGAGCTAGTGGCTATGCACAAGAGTGAGACCATCGATCTTCTTGAGCAGGTCAAGTCTATGGAGCAGCAGAGGGATGCTTCTTATGCGAGTGTTGACGCCATCGCTCGCTGGGAGATGACCAAGGACCTAATCCAAGGACGCCATCTGCAGTGGAATTTGGACAGGTTGGAGGTGAACTAGCAACGGGAGACGTCCAGGCAGGCTAGAGAAGGTGGAATGATCCTTCCTAACTACTCTGTGACTCTACTGACCCTGCTTTCTGACCGAAAGATGGAGCTGGCCCTTCCGGAGAAACCCCTGAGCCGTTGGTGGAGAATGGAGCGTGATGGACTTTATGTTGCCCTTTTTCTCTTTTTTTTTTGAAGTGATGGCTGTTTGGCTTTTAACTCTTTTCATTTTGTATATATGACTTCTCTTTTTTCGTGTCTTTTTTATGCACAAACTTCCTTTTGAGTTTGTTTTTCTGCAACAAAGACATCTAGACAAACGTTAGCGTTAGCAAAAAAATGAGCTATCGTGAGCTCGGTGGGCACAAGGCCTTTGGGCACAAGGCCTTTGGGCACAAGGACATTTTCTAGGGCTAGAGTCCGTGATCAGCGGTACTAGTCCTTTCTTTTGGTGGGTGGTTTTCCCGGTGAGCGAAAAGCCTGTGGGTACAAGGCCTATTTGGACATTTAGTCCCTAGGCCGAAGCCTTATTGGCATCGTGTGTAAGAGTTTTTACTAGCTTTATTGTGACCGGCCAATTTTAGGTTTTTCTATGAGTCGCGTACTAGGATAGATAAGGGTGCACATATCCATTAGTTTTGCTAACTCATAGTTTTGATGCATTGCATCTAACATCTTTAGAATTTTGACCGCATTTCGCCACAGCCTTTCGACCATGGTTTTTGCAGACTCGTCCACATTCCGTCATGACCTTACAGCCATGGTTTTTAGGATCTGGTCTGCATTCGATGACCATAGTTAGGAGCCTGTCCGCATTCCGCCATGAGCTTTCGGCCATGGTTTTTAGGATCTCGTCCGTATTATATGGATTTTTCGGCACAAGGCCTTAGTGGTGGTCTTAACCAAGAGTGGGGCATCAAGCCCTTAGTTATTCCTAAGGAGGTTTTCAAAGATAGTGCATATCTTTTTTTCCTCCAAAGGAAATCGTTATCTTTTTTTTTCAAGAATGTATTTTAAGAACCGCAGTTTCTTTCGTCAAAGAATAGCGGAGTTTTTCTTACTTAATCAAATTCTAAGGAAAACAATGGCCATCTAATGGCTGAGAAGGAGTGTCAAGACTTACATCAAGGCCCTCTTACCTAGAGATAATATTTTTTTGAGGTGGAGTGCATTCCAGCTGTTTGGTTGCTCTCTCCCATGTCTGTCTTGTAGTATGTAAGCTCCTGCATTTCATACCTCTATGATCTTATAAGGCCCTTCCCCAGTTTGGAGCTAGCTTTCCAGCGACTTTATCTTTGGTGTTGTCAAACACTCTTCTTAAGACCCAATCTTCTTTCTGGAAAGTTCGCGTTCTGACCTTTCTGTTGTAGTTTCTGGCTCCTTCTTATTGGTAACACCAATTGGGCACCATCGCGACATCTCTTTTTTCCTCAATTAGTTCTAGGTCTAGTGACATCAATTCATCGTTGGTTTCTTCGTCGTGGCAGAGAGTAAGGTGTTTCGCCGGTGGCAGATTTGGTTGTTGTTTGGTAAGCCCATAGCACGCCAGGAAGCTCATGGACCCATAGTCCTTTTCTCGCGTCCAGCTTTTTCTTTAGCATGTTGATGATGGTTTTATTAGTTGATTCTGCCTGGAAATTTTACTGTGGATGACGAGGTGTGGTGAAGCTGAGTTTAATCTCCCATGTCTCACAAAAATCCTTGAAAGTATTGCTAGTGAATTTGGGCTCATTGTCCGTGAAAATCTCGTGGGGCACTCCAAACCTGCATATAATTCTCTTCCAGAGGAAACTCGTATTTGGACGTATGTGATTAGACCCAATGCTTCTGCTTCTACCCACTTGGTGAAGTAGTCTGTCATCACAAGCAGAAAAATCTTTTGTGAAGGTGTCATAACTAATTTCCCAACTATATTCATACCCCCATTTCGTGAAAGGCCGTGATGCTCCTATTGACTTCAGATTCTCAGGGGGAAGCTTGGAAACTTTAGCGTGTATCTGGCATTGTTTGCAATTACGTGCATACAGCTTTCCATCGTTGGCCAATAATATCCAGCTCTTTGTATCCTTAGGGTAAGGCTCCTGCCCCCCGAGTGTGATATGTAGGTGCCTTCGTCGAGTTTCTCTAAGGTGAGTCTTGCCTCGGGCCATCCAAGGCATCTTAGCAATGATCCCCCAAAGGATCGTCGATAGAGGTTTTCCCCGATTAGGCACTACCTCACAGCTTGTCATTTGATCTTGATGTATTCGGCTTTAAGTTCCAGTAGGGTCCCATCTCTGAGGTATCCTATTATTAGTGTTCTCCAGTCGTATGGTATCTCAGTGAACCCTTGGGTCATGTTACTGTCTGGTTCCACTTCTGTGGCGAGTACCTCTTTAGCGATGGCTGGCCATTGCAACATTAGCAAAGGGATGTGGAGGCTTTCGGTAGCTTGCAGCGCGGATCCAAGGTTAGCCAACGCGTCAGCCTGGTTGTTCTCTTCTTGTGTTACTTTGTGCAATTTTCACTCCTCGAAGTCTGCTATGAGTTCCTTCGCCATTGTGAGATATTTGGCCATGGTCGCGTCCCTGGCTTGATAATCGCCTTGGATCTGGTTGACGATCAATTGAGAATCACTGTGGGCCGTGATCTTTCGAGCTCCCAATTCCTTTGCTAACGTGAGCCCCGCTATAAGGGCCTCATACTCAGCTTCATTGTTTGTAGCTCTGAATTCGCATCGCACTGCTCGGGACGCTTTCTCGCCATGGGGTGAGGTCAATACGATTCCAAGGCCCGTTCCCTTGGCGTTGTTGGAGCCATCTACGTGCAGTATCCATTCTCCATCTGATCTTTCGGTTTGGAGAGTTTGTACCTCTTCCTTCACCAATGGATCCATAGTGGGTGCAAATTCAGCTACGAAATTTGTCAGCGCTTGAGTTTTATAGCGGTGGCTGGCCTAAAGACTACGTCGTACTCTCCTAGCTCTATGGCTTACCAACCTAACACTTCTGGCTTGTGTAGGATGGCTTTGATTGGAGCGGAGGTTACCAGTACAATCGTATGCGCTTGGAAGTAAGGCCTTAGTTTCTGAGCTGCTACAACCAAGGCCAATGCCAACTTCTCCAGATCACTATATCGTGTCTCTGCGTCCATAAGTGATTTACTAGCATAGTAAACATGATGCTGGATGGCGGCTTCTTCCCTCACGAGGATGTCGCTGACGTCGTGATCGGAGACCTCAAGATACATCAGTAGGGGCTCTTTGTCCTTAGGCTTAGAGAGGAATGGCAGTGTGGATAAATAATCTTTGAGGACCGCTAAGGCTTCTTTGCAGTTGTCATCCCATACGAATTCTTTTTCCTTCCTGAGGGCTTCGAAGAAAGGATGCGACTTATCTGATAGCCTTGAGATGAACCTACTAAGGGCCGCCATTCTTCCTGTTAGCTTCTGGATGTCCCTGGGAGTTTGTGGCGTCGGGATCCCTTGGATCGCTCTTATTTGCTCTTGATTGGCTTCGATTCCCCAATGAGTGATGATATATCCTAAGAACTTACCAGAACTAACGCCGAACGAGCACTTGGATGGGTTGAGCTTCATCTTGTATTTCCGGAGTGTGCCGAAGGCTTGGTGCAGGTGTAGAATATGATCTTCTGCTAGTAAAGACTTTACCAGCATGTCATCGATGTACACTTCCATGGTTTGACCTGTATGTTCGGCAAACATCCGGTTGACCACCTTTTGGAAGGTGGACCCAGCGTTTTTGAAGTCAAAGGGCATGACTTTGTAGCAATAGATCCCTGGTGACGTCATAAACGCTATCTTCTCTTGATCACTGGAGTGCATCAAGATTTGATTGTACCCGCTGGAGGCATCCATGAAACTCATGAGTTAGTTCACTGCGGTGGCATCGACTAGCTTGTCGATGTGTGGAAGAGGGAAAGGATCCTTGGGACAAGCCTTGTTGAGATGTATAAAGTCGATAAAAACTCTCCATTTCCTGTTCTTTTTCCTCACAACTACCATGTTGGCTAGCCATTCGGGATATCATACTTCTCGTATGAATCCTGCTTCGAGGAGGTTGCTTACTTCCTTGTTGATGATGGCATCTCTTTCTGGGGCGAATTTCCTTCTCTTCTGCTTCACCGCTGGGTTGTCCGGATCGACCAGTAGTCTATGCAGGATGATGTTGGGGTCAATCCTTGGCATGTCCGCATGCGACCAGGCGAAACAGTCTTTGTTAGATCGAAGGAAACCTATCAGCCTTTCCTTTAAGTCTAAGGAGAGACGCGAGCCGATCTTCAGTTTACTGGTGGAATCACCTTCCACCAAGGGGACTTTATCCAACTGTTCGATCTTTGGCTCTTCATCATGGGTATTGGCCTTGGCCAGGATCGGTGTCGCAAGCATTGGCGTGCCTTTGAGAGTGACTCATAGCAGGACCTAGCGTCTTGGAAGTCTCCTTTAAGTTCCTCTACTCCCCAAGGGGTAGGAAATTTCATAATCTGATGTAGGGTGCTAGGGACACCCTTTATCGCATGGGTCCATGGTATTCCCATGATGGCGTTGTATGCCGATGGACAATCTACGAAGGCAAATCTGGTTCGCTGGAGGACTTTCGCTCCCCATACGCTAAGGGTGATTTCCCCAATTGTTTGGCTTGTCTCTCCGCTAAAACCGATTATGACGCTTGCTCTCCGCGTGATGTCTGAGTCTAGAATCTCCATCTCCTTGGCGGCTCGCGCAAAGAGGATATTTGTTGAGGTCCCGCTATCGACGAGGACCCTTTTGACCATGCAGGAAGCCATGGTTAAGGACACAACAAGGGCGTCATGATGAATAAACTGTCCCTTGCTGCCACGATAAGGAGTGAAGCATATTTTCCTGCTTCTGTTGATGCTTCGCTCTTCGACTCCTTTGTAACATATAGGACTCCTTGCGGGACGCGGACTCCTGGTTTCACTTGATCCTCGACTCCTCCTCATATTGAATTGATCACGCTAGTATGATTGGGTGATTCTAGATCTGATTCTTCTGCAGGCTTAGGAAGATTAGGTTGGCGTTGTTGGGTTATCTCAACACTCCTCTTGGCAATGAAGTCCTTGAGGAGCCCCTTTTCGAAGAGGTTTTACACTTCTTGCCTTAGCAGAGTGTATTTCTTGGTTTGGTGACCGTAGTCTCAATGGAAGCCGCACCATTCGGAGCTCCCTCCTTTGGTTTACGCAGAAGATCGTGGCTTGGGTGGCTACGTGACGTCCTTGGCGAAACACCTTAGCTCTGCGATCACCTCTGTTTGAGTCGTGGTTAACACATCTTTGACGGGCTTGGATAAAGCCACGCGCTCCTCGTTGTTGGCGACTGCCATAGGCCTGGCCCACAGGTTGGCGGGACTCTTATTGCTCCCTCTAGTCCGTATTTGACCTTGAGGCCGGTCTGCTTGTCTACTAAGGACTTTGTCTTGCTTGAGGATCTTAGGGCTATCCTTCGGAGCTACGTGAGCTTGATAGGCAGGATCCTCTTCCCAATTTATCTGTTCCCAAGCGATGGAAAGGACGTCTTCCATCGTACGACATGGGTACTTAGTGAGGTCTTTGTAGAGGTCGCCGCCACTCAGCAACCCCTGCCTGAAAGCTGAGATAGCGGTAGAGGCGACGCAGTTGGGCACCGATATTTTGGCCTCGTTGAACCTTCGAACATACTCCCTCAAACTCTTGTCCTTCCTATGTTTGATTCGGTAGAGATCGTCAGAGTCTCGTCTCAGAGTGTTATTGCTGGCGAATTGCTCTATGAAGCGATCCTTTAACGCAACAAAGGAGCCAATGGAGTCGTTGGCTAGGTTGGAGTACCACATCAGCGTTGTACCTGTGAGGGTTGCTCCAAATCCTTTGCACATACAGACTTCCAAGTGCTCGTGGCCAATTGAGAAGGTGAGCATACATTGTCAGTATTGAACTATGTGCATGTCAGGGTCGGAGCTTCCGTCGTAAAGGGCCATGGTTGGCCATGTGAACTTCTCAAGAACTTCGCCGAGAGTGATTGCATCGACAAACAGTGTATCATCGTAGGAATTGTGGGCGCTCTTGATGATTGGTAGAGCCACCCCTGGCAAGCGCTTAATCATATTCTCCAAAGCTTCCAACCTTCCTGTCAGCATGGCTTCCAGTCCATGGGCCTCTTTAGCGCTTTCTTCATGAGGTTTTCTAGGGCCGTTTTTATGGTAGGAGCCAAGGGTCCGGGTTAGACCTGAGCTTGGAGTCTGATATGCTTGTGCCTCCTTTGCGACCGTTATCGGTGTATCGTCCAGCGACTGCATCGATGGAACCTTCCTCTCGAACCTGACACGTTTCGCGTCGCCTTCGGCGCCCATATTATGTACTTGAACGATTTTCTCCGTCGCGGAGGCTTTGAGAATCGCATTCTCGTCCTCCAACATCGGCGGTCTCGTGTGTTTTCCCCCATCGATGCGGATCCGAGGATGTCGATCTCATCTGGTTCGGATGAACTGTGAGCTTCACTCATCTTAGTTTCTTTTTTCTCGTTGAAATCCCCCCTCCTTCTACCGCCAAACTGTTTGGGGTTTTTTTTAATGTTCTTTGATGGAGAAGAACGAGAACAAGTTTACTAACAGTTTTAGGGTTTTGGAAAAGAAAGATGAGCGAAAAAGACAAAGGATGTGTAAAAGCTCTTCTTTATTGATTGAATAAGAGGTCGCTTACAATATGTGTATTTGGGTGTTTAAGTTTCGGATCCATGAATTAAGGTTCTTCCCTTTGTATTTATTGCTTTTTGAGTTAGAGTTTCCATTTATCTTATGGATAACTCCTATATTCGAACTTATCATACAAAAGGAATATTTCCCTAGACTCAATTAAGGCATTTTTCCTTATCTCTTAAGATCTTAGACCGACTTAGAGGATATCCGCCTTACCTCGGCTATGGCCTCGACTTGGCAATGGTGTCGTTAGCTATGGTCTGGGTTATCACCTATAACTAGGGGGTTTATCTATGTCTTTTTGGTCTAGACTATGGTCAGGCTCTAAGGGAATACCCCCAATAATTATTCCTTTAAGTTTTTATATATATTTTGTGATAATAAGTTTATTTTCAACTATAATATTATTTTAAAATAATATATTTATTCTCTCTTATAATATTATTTGCAAAAATATCATTAAATCCGGTTGAACCCGGTCGGGCTACATCGATCCAAGACCTAAGAAATTATCCAGTTCAGTTATAAAATATAGTCTTATAATTGTTAATTAGTGAAGTGTATTTTAGAAGTGTTTATTATTTGAAAGAATAATCATTCACTAATTAAACCATATTAATTAACTAAATATAATGAATTGAATAATCAAGTTGTTATGCGAGATATTAGGGTGTATAATTATATTAATAAGAGTCCAAAATTAGTAATATCATATGGTAGGTAAAGTTGTTGTGCTTCTGTTTTAATAGTATAGATAAAATTTACTCGTGCTAGAACGAATGAAGCTGAAGATTTTATTATGGTCCCTTGAAAAGAAGGTTATATTATAATGTTAACTAAATATAATAATGAACGTTATAATTATTTCTAATGAGTTGTGAATATGTCCAAATTTAAATGAAAAATTTTTAAGTAGATAAAAAATAGAATTTTGTTTTAAATTAATAAATTTTTTTAAGTAGATAAAAAATAAGACTTTGTTTTAAATGAATAGACTAGAGTTTGACCCGATCGACTGTGCGGGTATTTTTTTAGAAATTTTAAAATTTTAAGAATTGAATTTTTATAAATTTTATAATATTTTTTATAAATTTTATTTATATAACTGTGAATAGATCCACATTTAAATGAAAACTTTTTAAGTAGATAAAAAGTAGACTCTGCTTTAATAGAATAGAAATAACTAATAAATTATGTGGACATTAAAATAAGTATTTTTGCAGACTAATATCGTGGTGCCCACTCTTTTGTGAAGGCTAATAAGATCAGGTAATGAATTCAAAATGGAAAAAAATGAGAAAAATCAAGATTGTTAAAACTTTTTTTGTTTTCATCTCTCTGATAAAGTTGGTATTCATAAAAATATAAATTATAAAATGTCAACCTGCTCATTTATAGATCTCAAAAAGAATGTCGAGAGACCTGACTCACAAATCCACTATTGCAGATTTTCTTTTTTATTTGTATCTCGTTGATCTTTTAATTCTTTCACTCGAAGTCTTCGCCGTGTCTATGCACTTGAAATTGACAATGAACATTATACATAAGTTAATAAATTAGAGGCTGTAGAAAGAAAAAACACAATTGGTTTAAAGTTACCGTTTATAACCCAATCCAAAATGATGATGTAAGTAGGTATATAAAAATAATTATGCTAGTTTTTGAATTATCTGGAATCCAACTTTGCGATTAAGTCAAAGAAAATATAATAATAGTGCTGTTCGTTTGGTTGCCGCAGCTTTTTGCGGCTGTGGCTACGTCTGCGGCTGCGGCAATCTCGTTTGATTGTTATTCGTTTGGCAGACGCAGGAAGTTGACGTAGCTGCAGAAAGTTGACTCAGATGCAGGTTTTGTTGTTCGTTTGGCAGACGCAGGAAGTCGACGCAGACGCAATTTTTAGACGCAGACGCTACTTTTTTTTGCGTTCGCCGCGAAACGCGGCGTCTAGACGCAGCCGCAGACGCAGAAACCTACGGCAACCAAACGAACAAACTTATTCAAATTATATTGCCGCAACCGCAAATGCAGAAACCTGCGGCAACCAAACGAACAACCCTAATGTGTAATCGTTAGCACGAGTGAAAAAGTATCTCCGCATAACTTTTAAAATAAATTGGAGCAACAGTCCCTAGTCCCCACCTTGGAACACTGTAAATCCGTTCCTTGTTGTTTCCTTTAAAACACCAATTGTACAAAGTCTACTAATGTTTCGATCTCTGCATTAATTGTGATTATTTTGTTTTCCATATTCGGATGGACATGACATGACGATGTGATAACAATAATTAAGATGACCATGCTGGAGCAAACTTTAGTGGTGGCGATGAATAATGATGATTATGATGCCAGCATCAACAGTTCAAAATATTTCACATAATTGGCACACACAAAAAAATCATTTTGGGAGTTAATGATCCTTCGAGGTGACATATATTACCCGTTTAAACTTCAAATCTTTTTTATTAGCACTTTAATTCCTACAACTGAAAAATTTGTCGAAACAAACCTCAAAATCTTTTCCGCACCAACACTTCACGAATCTGTTAGCTGCGTCTGTTATTTGTAAAATGTGGTCCGTTATTTAAAAAATTATTAACTCAGCACGTGTTTCTTAATGAAATTTAATGAAAATAAAGAAAAATAACATAAAACCCAAATCACCCAAATCGATTTGGACCATTAGAGTTCGTCTTACAAAGGAGAAAAGAAATTAAAAAAGTGAAGTCGAGACATGAACTTAAAATTAAGCATATTACCCTCATAGTAAGTCTATATTGTATCATTACCTTCGATGTTTGAAGATTAGGTTTCTATGTTTTCAATTAGAAGTGACGAGAATCGATTGAAGGATTTGGAAATCGAGCATAAGTAACGATTTGGGTGGATATAATATGTGGTATTAGTAAACTTATCATGTTTTTTTGTGTGTGATTTTGGTGTTTTATGTAATGTAGATGACTCAAAGTTCAAGCTCATCCACGATTGAGTACAAGAATAGTAAAAGTATGCTGTGTAATTGTAACCGTCTGACGAGGATAATTCAAGCTTGGACTGATAAAAGCACTGGTAGGAGGTTCTACAGTTGCCAGGGCCATAAGATTTTTTGAATGGTTTTGATTCGTGCAACTTTTTCCGTTGGTTTGATGTTGAAAAGCGTCATGGGTGGCAACAGGTTGCGTTGATTATTGCTAGCAATGTTATTCGTGAATAAAAAGCTAAGACTGAGAGCCTAAGAGATGCTCTAAAGGCAAGTACCTGTAAGTTTGATAGCATGGAAAAAACTCCAAGCGACATATTGAATGTTTTGAAGCAAGCAGGTGAAAAATGCGAAGTGCTGAAAAGAGAGGTGCTCATTCTAAATGAAAGGAGCACTGTGTATCGTAATGTGCTAATAACATAATTAGTTTGATTCGTTGTTGTATTTGGAGTTTTAGTGGGGATATGAGAATTGCAGAAGACTACACGATGCCTTTATGGGAATGGTAAAGACTAGTAGATTTCTTCTTGTCGAGTTTTCTTTTTACTATATATTTTTGTTATCATTATCAGCATGTATGAAAGACATTGTTATTGTTGATGTTATTATTATGACTTTAATCTTGTTTCAAAGTTATGTCTTATGAAATGTTATATAACAATAAAAAGTTGATAAGTTTGATAACATGAAAAAGTTTTACACATCAAAAAGATATGTAGGGCAGAAAAAAGAAAAACTCTATAAAGTCATGGGGTATACAAAAGCTCATAATATTATATCACTCTTGCGGAGGAGGAGGCTGTGGATTAAGACCAGACCAATCATACACGCGGTCTCCAAACACTTTAAAAAGCTTATTTGTGTTGGACTCCATAATAGTCCAATGCCGCGAGGAATGTTACCTGTATTCCTAACCTTCAAAGGTCGGTCTCTTGAAGCTTTTTTAGCATGAGGTTTGGGGTCAGATGATGATATTGATGGCTGTGGAGCACTAGAGAGATCAGTTATGTGAGAACTTGATTCAACAGCTTGATTAAGCTGAGAACTAGTGGCTGCTGGTGCGTCTTGGGCTAAAGGCTGAGAGGAGGATCCAATAGCTTGTCTATTTCTTCTTCTGGTTGATGGATGTTGTTTTTACCATTTATTGATTATGCGACTGATTTGAGTTTGCAATTAGTTTCAAGAATCGACCTCTCAGAGCTCTCCCTCTCTCGCTTTATCTCTTGATTCAAAGAAGATGATGAAGAAGAAAAGAAAAGCAAGAACATACACACGATCTTTTTGTTCATCCGGTGTTCATTTCATGGTGATTGAGAATTACTCACTGGAGCCGTGAGTCAACCCAGAAAGACCACTAACGCAAAGAAATTGTGAGCCCCAAGATTGAGTAACAGCTCAACGAAGAAGATGACACAATTTGATGTTTTCGCAGAGCTCAGAGCATAACAGACTAAGAATCAGTTTTCCCCTTTATACAATTGAGATACAAAACCGGAAATTATTAAACTAGAGACAATTGACCCAATAACCGAAATCAATCTAATTCCTCCTTAAATCGGACTTGTTCTAAATCAACTTTAGCTTCCTCTTCTTCTTAATACACAAAACAGAGACTTGACGCAGAGATGAATCACCTTTTAACAATTCTCCACCTTGATTTATATCTGACCTTAATGCGTCCTACCATGAATTTACCCACTCAGTCTACACCTCCTGGCAACAGTCACAAACACTCAAGCTTCCACGACCTTGAGCAAGTCTAATGCGACATAAAACTTGCTCATCGAAACCACCTTTGTTAATATATCAGTCGGGTTCCTACTAGTATGAATCTTCTTTACTTCAACCAATCTATCAATAATATTTTTCTTGATGAAATGCAGTTTTACATTGAAATATTTGGTTCTGTCATGGTGAACATTGTTCTTTGTCAAGCTGATTACGCTTTGAGAATCACACTGAATACCAACCATTTCTTGCATAAAACCGAAATCTTCAAGCAGTCATTTGAGCCATAAGGCTTTTTTAACAATTTCTGTAAGCAAAATATATTCAGCCTCCCTGGTTGAGAGTGAAACCATGCCTTGAAGACATGACCTCCTACTTATAATGTTTCCACCAACAGAGAAAAGATAGCCTGAAATGGACTTTCTACTATCTGGATATGTCGTAAAATCAGCGTCACAAAACCCTTGAATCTTCATTTCTTTGTCTCTTGTAAACCTTAAGCCAAGCTGTGCCGATCCTTGAGTGTACCTGAGCATCCACTTTACCTCTTCCCAATGGATATGGCATGACCAACTCATGTGTCTACTAACCAAGCTTACTCCATAAGCCAAATCCGCTCTTATTCCCACCATAGCACACATCATACTACCAACAGCTGAATCATAAGGAACTAACTCTGTGTTGACTCATCATCACTATTTTTAACTGAAGCTAACTTGAAATGAGATCTAATTTCAGTTTGAGCAGCCTTAGCTTGATCCATTCTAAATGTTTTGAGCAATTTCCTGAGATATCCTTCTTGTGATAAAAATAAAGTTCCTTGTTCTCTATCTCTTACAATATCCATACCAAAAATTCTCTTAGCCGAACCCAAATTTTTCATTTCGAAAGTCGAGCATAATTGGTCTTTTAGAAGTTGAATTTGTGTAACATCTTTCGCAGCCAGTAGCATGTCGTCGACATATAACAGAAGATAGACATATTCATCATCACCTACTTGCTTCGTATAGATACATGAATCATGTATGCTTTGGCCAAAACCATTCGAGACCATGAAACTATCAAACCGCTTATTCCATTGTCGAGGACTTTGCTTTAAACCGTATAATGATTTCCTCAACAAACAAACTTTTTTGTCTGGATTACCAATCTCAAATGCTTCTGGTTGCTGCATATAAAGCTCTTCTTCCAAATTTCCATGTAAAAATATTGTTTTTACATCCATTTGCTCAAGTTCTAAATTACCATTCACCACAACAGAAAACAATACTTTGATTGACACTTACCTTACCACGGGAGCAAAAAATTATTGGTAATCAATACCCTCCTTTTTAGTAAAACCTTGAGCTACAAGCCTCGCTTTGAACCTAGGTGGTTCACTTAAAATCTTGTCAGGTTTTAGCTTGTAGATCCATTTACAGCTTATGATTATCTTCCCTTCTGATTTATCAACTATATTCTAAGTGTTGTTCTTTGAAAAAGAATCCATCTCTTCACTTATTCCAGCGTTCCAAAATTTCCATTCTTTGCTTCTTTTAGCTTCCCTATAATCCGATGGCTCTTCAACACTATTAATCTCTTCAAAGAAAGCTAATGCAAAAGCAAAAACATTTTCCTCTGTGAACCGAGCAGGTGGCCTAGTATTTAGCCTTTTTTCTCTATCACGAGCAAGTTGATAATCACCAATACCAGCTGGATCATGAACCACATTTTCAGATTGTACATTAGCCTATTGTACCTAGACCTCAACTACTAGAAGGCTGATTCCCAACATCAGAAGCAGGAGTCTCCATGTCTGAACCGAAGGCTTCACCTTTTTGTGGAGACACATAACCTGGGCTACTTACTCCACCTGCTTCTAGAGACACAAAACCTAAATCATTCACTCTACCTGCTCTGGGTGTTAAAGAACCAGAACCATGTACCTCAGTTGCAATTTCAGTGACTAGTTTACTGTTGGCATCACCTGAACCTGAGATACTCTTTTCTGATATAACAAAATCTTCTTTAACAAGGTCCTTGTAAACCTTATCCTCCTGGAACCTAACCATTATGTTCTCATCACTTAGCAAGCATATGTGGAATCCCTTCTGGTTTCCCTTTGTTCTCGGAGGATACCCAATAAACACAGCTTTCACTATCCTTGTTTTCAACTTTCCTTGATACACAAACACATATGTGATGTGTATATATTTTCATGCATAATTAGGTTTATTTTAGCTTAGTTTCATCCACTTTTAGGTTGTATATATGAAGTATAAGTCTTAGAATGCATTAGGTTGAGTCTAGAGTCTAGTTTAGGAACATCTTGCATTTGCATGCATTTTCTTTGCATTTTGTAGGTACAACTTGGGATGGATCTATGGAAGCTCTAGGCATGAATTCAAGGTGGATTTGATGAAAAGACTGCTCAAGGTTGGCTCCCATCGACCCCAGGTCGATGGCCAGCTACCTAGGGTCGATGGCCAGCAACCTGGGCACCAACCAATTTCTTTTTCTCTGTAGGTTGCTAGCCATCGACCCTAGGTAGACTCCCATCGACCTGGGAGGTCGATGACTGACAGCATTGCCCGAAAATACTCTTTTTTAGGGCTTCTTCCACTCTCTCTTTAGTATAAATACCCCCTTAGCCTCCAAGAACAAACTAATCTTTTTTACAACTCTTTTATCTTCTTTCTAGCACTTTTTTTCTGTTCTAAGTTGATTCTCTTGATATTTTAGATCAAGAGTCTCTCTTGTATCTCAAATCTTTTATCTATTAAATCATTCTTATATTTCACATCTTTTCTCTCTTTTCTCATATGATGTGTGAGTAGTGTTTTCTTGGATCCTCGGGATGGTGGATTTGAGATGATTTGTGGTTAGGGAATGGTGTTTAGTGATAGATAGGACTTAGAT
>OVAN01004569.1:5105-25547 GCA_900406275.1 Anastatica hierochuntica
CAAAATAATGTGTAAACTTTTTGGAAAGCAATTGATCAAAATTTGAAAAAATCATCATTTCAAATATATGTTCAAATTTAAAAAAGTTATTAACTATATATTTTACAACAATTATTTGCATATTTAAATAAGTTAATCCTCTAAGATTTTGTTTTTTGAGTTTTTACATTTCTTTTAAAGTAGAAGACGCATTCTACCCACAAAAGATACCCCAACCAAAGCTTCTTGGATTCTAATACAGATGAAATTGGGTTACATANGATCGTCTGAATATGAAAAAAAACAACATATATCAACTTCAACTTGATTGACTTTCATTTTCAAACACACATAACATCACATAGACCAATTTATGGATAGAAGATATAGTCACATTACAAAGTAGTAATAGTCAATGTACTACTGGAGAAAAAGATCCCTAACCAATGTCAATCTATATCTTCGACTANTTCAATCTATATCTTCGACTAAATATTCATTTTGTAATATCCGCAAGTTACAAGAACCCTGATCTACAACCGCAAAAAACACCAACCGTACTAGAGCCAAAAACGTGAACACTTCTCCGAAACAAGCATAAGAAAAAGCGAGCATCTCCACACTCCGAAAAAATATCATAGACAAAATTTACATCCATGCAGTTTACTTTGTAATGATTATACCTGTTGGACATCTTTTATATATTCATAACCTTATATTCACTACTCCATTCATATTCAAATTAGTTACATTCTCAACATTAAATTCTTTCAAAAACAACTCAATTAAAGTTTGACACCACTTTATGAGCATAACCCAAATAAAACCATAACACAATTAAATCAAATAAAATAGCTCTTAATCGCAAATAAAACATACTCAAATTCCAGCCACAAACTTAAACGAGAAGATACGAAAAAATTGCACAATATTACAGAAAAGCCAAATATTGCAAACACAAACCCGCGCGTAGCGCGGGTATAGTCCTAGTGTAGATTAAAACCATTATTAGATTGAAAATTATGAACTACAATCAACATCATGCAAATTAATCTAAGATTTTTCAAGATTTTATCATGTTTGCATATATAACAAATTTTTTCCCATCTGAAAGATGAATTATTATTAAACCGAGAAAACACAAGATTACAAACTTAAGCCGACAAAGGTCTACGCCTTTCCGGAGCTATAAGCCGACGAGTCTATAAATAAACCCTCGGAGCCAAACATCACAGACAAACCTTATCCGAAAAGCATAAACGATAAAGACTCTAAAGGATGAACAACTAAGAACAAGTAAAATAAATCCGAATTAAGAATCAAGCGAACTCGATTAGAGGAGAAATGGAGTTGAGTATCACAAGCCGATATTATTGAGGGAAGAGCCACGATCGGAACTCATTATATTGCTCTGAACCTGAAGAGCCACGAGAATCCGACGATAAATACCTAGATCGATGAAGATGACACTACTTTTTAGTGCAAATTTTAGCTGTCAACGACCAACGACGTGAAGCTCTACACACTTCCTTACTGAGGAGCCGGTATGACAAACCGTCGTATATAACAATTAATATTGAATGTTTTAATAAAATAAAATATTTAATATTCAATTTTTAATATTTAATAAAATTAGAAATTTATTTATTTGTTTAAAATAGAAAATTTGCTTACACGAAATTAGAAAATTAAGATACTTGACACATGTTAATAATTCGATCGATTAATGACATGTGTTGAAATTGTGAGTTATAATTTGATGACGTGTCAAGTTCACATGATACGCGTTCCAGAAGGTGTTATTTTTGAAACTTGGTTCGAGTTACTAGATAATTTTTTTAAAATTTTAAATTTTTTATTAATTGATAGTAATAAATTGTACATTAAAAAAAAAACTAATTGAAAATAGTTGAATTAATAGGTTGATTTTTTCTAAAAAACGTTTAATTAACAACTTGATATCTTTATTAGAGATGTCAAATGGGTCAGCCGGCGTCCAAATAACCCAACCCATTGCGGGTTTGATTTTTTGACGGGTTGTGCGGGCTGGCCGTCGCGGGTTGCGATTTATATTTATATATCCAAACTCGCTCCGCATAATTTAGCAGTTTTGCGGGTCGACCCGCGGTTTATGCTTTTGTTTTGAGGATTGTTATATATATATATATTATATATATATATGATAATTGGGTAATAGTTGACGATAAATCAACATGAGTTTTCTCCGCTAACACCCAATCGTTATTAATATAGTCACATTTTTTTAACCACTAGATCAATCCATTAAGATGAATTTACATATTTACAAGTTAAAATTAGTTATCTTTTAATTTATTCGATGCTATAACTATTAATGGCGTACATAAGTATATATCTATATATAAAACAAGATGTCATTTCATGAATCATCATAATTTTTGTTGGGAAGGTTAACTGAAAATATTGTCTTACTTTGAAGTCGATTCTTTCAAAGAATGTGATATGATTAATTTCTTTTAAAATGAAAGTTAAGTTTAAATTTGACAACTTTCATCACCAAATTTCATTAGAAAAACATTTTTGCTTATCAAAGTGTCACAGAGAATACTTTCAAAATAAAAAAGAAGATAGCTAAAGTTTAAAACATACGTAATATAACTAGAAATCTACAAGAGCACTAGTACACTCAATCCACGGTAACCCGCGGTTTAGTCCGCCAAAACCCGTGGACCATACGGGTCCGACCAGCGTGACCCGCGTTTTTATGGACAATTTTTAACGTGTCCAAACCCGCCCCGCAACGGTATTACCCGCTGGTTGCGGTCCACATTGACATCTCTAATCTTTATTACTAAATATTTATTGAATATTAAATTCGTTTTTTTGGTTTCAGAATCTCAAAAAGCAGGTTTAGGCTGGATTACATGCAATGCATAAGAAAGGATAATATTGAAGGGATTCTCAACTATAGATCATATCTTAACGCCTCAACAAGAAAAGACTCTTGCTCTCTACGAAGCAGTTTGCAAGTCAACAAAATGGGTTATAAAGATGTTGTCTTCATTGGGGAAAATAAAAGCATCTACACTTTTCTGCAGAAGGTTCAAGTCTATCCTCATTGCGATCATGACACGATTCAAGACTTTTTTACGTTCATTAGCGATATTAAAAGTGTGATGAAGTGCATGCCAACTTTTCTCTTCAAATATATTAGGAGAGACATCGATGCTAGAACTGAAAAGATAACAAAATATGCGAGGATAGCAAACTAGAGTTATGTAATTAGATGGTTGTAACAGAGAGGTAGAAAGATTAAGGTCTCGAATGTTTGCAGCTATTGAATGGATTTTGGATTTTGTTTTTTTTGGTTTTTGAATTTTTGGTTTTTAATATGGTGTAGATTTTTGTTTTTTTTTTAAATATGATAATTGGTTTTTAGATTCCATCTTGTTTCAAGCATGCAATCTTCTTCTCTAGTAAGATCGGATGGCCTCATTAATTAAACTAATTCTAATTAGTAGAGGATGTGATTGAGAGTGTTGAACTTGGACGAGAAATGTGCGTGAATGCATTGATTGAGAGATGACTTGTCCCCGAAAGAGCAGATTTCAATCTTTTTCACTAGTAGGATGGTTGGCCTGACTAGCTCAATTAATTCTAATTAATAGAGGGTTCGATGGGTCCGTTGAACTTGGACGAGAGATGTGCGTGAATACATTGATTGAGAGATAATCTGTCTTGGACAAAAGCAGATGTGAACATGCCAACATCCTTAACCGGAGTCGATCGAGACCTACTCCCTCTTCTCGAGCCCTTGATAATCGACATAGAGCAACTTTAGACATTAACTTTTTGCCAAAGAAAAGAGGCAGCCCATTATATATGGGAAAGAGAGGCTATCACAGCCTAGATACATTTTAGCTCTCCGCGCGGTCTCAACCTTCGCTTCGACCATGACCCTAGTCAAATTATAATCTTGGTTTATGTCATGTCACAACAACTCTATCGACTTTGAGCCATTCCTAGTTCAAAAAAATGCTGGTTCAAAGTCCTATTTTAGATTTAAAAAGTTTTTTTCTAACTAACGTCTGTAAACCATGCAGAAAGGATAGGAGAATCAGAAGTTTCATCAATCTTGCATTGCATGACTTCTATTAAATTCTCAAAAATTTAGGAAATCTATTTTTTCGAAATCTTAAATGGAGAAAGAAATGAAAAACCTATGCAAAAACCACAAATAATCAAGGGTTAAGCAAATCTTTAGATTGACGGAAATTGATGGGAAATAAAAACAATAAATTGGTGCATGAAAAATGGCAAGTTTGTAGTTATGAGAACATAATAGTTTGGGTAACTTTGTTGACTAACAGGTCAACACACATTAATTAAGTAAATAGCAGTGGAGTTTTTCCCCCAGTAATTTGTCTTTTTTGCCTCTACACCCCACGAAACTTCAAATGGATCTACATGTTTATACATATATCAAAACGAAATTGTAAATACACGAAAAAGTAGATTTTCTTCTCTTTCTAACGTATTTTGAATTTTTCAAAATAGATATATATTTTGCAAATACACGAAAAATGTTGTAACATGTAAGAATTGTGTACTATTTAAGTAGACAATCTATTTTTATATAGTACAAGCTTTCATAGATCAGAGTGCAAACTTCAATGTAATTGCTTGGATTGACATTTTGGCCAGAAATTTTAAGAGAGAGCCCAAGTAATTCGTAGGGAAAAGGAATCGGCAGATGTATGAAGCCATTAGAGCCTAATTAAAGGTCATATAGTAAATGAATCCAGCGAAAGCTGTAAAAGAAAGAGGAACGTAAAAATGTGAGATGTTGAAGCTGAAGGGTGGATGACGTAATGACCGGCTGATGTGGCATAATAGTAGAGTTTCTTAAAATGTTGATGTGGATAGGATAGGAGCTCTCAATTAATTCTCTTTTTTTTTATTTAGACTAGAGATGGGTCCGCGCTACGCGCGGATTTGTGTTTAATTATATTTTTCTTTTTCATTTTTGTTTGGAATTTTTTTATCTTTCATTTGAACAAATTGTGTATGTTCGTTAGTTGGTTATTTTGTTGTCCGCCTATATTTTTTTATGTTGATATGGGCAGACAAAGCTTTTATATGGGCAGACTCTTATATAAATTTAAGAGCAAAAAGATACTTATGTTTATTTCACAAAGCTTTCAGAGATAGTGAAATAAAGGAACTCTGATTTATATTATTCTCCTTTTGTCTTCATGACTGAACTTAAACATAACTATCCTCTGATTTGCGAAGAACGTTACACAACTAATTTTGGTTGTTTCTCTGTAAAAGCATTTCGACGTCGAAAGCATAGGTAAATGGTTTGCGGGATATACACACTCATAAAATATTTAGAGTTAGAAACAAGATTGGAAGCTTTGAATAGTGAAGTTGGGAAAACTACAAATGGGATTCAAAGTTTGCTTCTTTGTCTTCTTGTCTTGTCTTCTTCTTGTTTCAAAGATAAGAGAGTCACATAGCATGAAATGTGCATCAATAATAAGTTGGCGGAGCGGACCGGCTAGTTCGCCAAGATGAAAGCCATTGCAACTGTTCCATGCAAAAAAGCCGAAAAATAGATTGGTGAGGTGGTTCCCTGCACTATCCTAACAAACCAACAAATAATATAACCAGTGACACACTAAAATCACCATAAGAGATCATTTTTTATTTCCATGTCAAGAGAAAGTGGGTTCTTGTAATTGTTTCTCTGTCAATTATAAAGTTTCATAACAGTTATTGAATTATAAAATTTAATAATAAAAAATGACATATCTATATGTGCATATATAGAGAATCTCATATAAATTTGATAATAAACCAACCACAACTAATCTAAAGATGAACATGAAACATGAAGCGACATGAAGGTATGGTGAACTGAGACAAACATGAAGCTTTTAAAATTGAAGAAGACTTTATTATTAAATATATATGTGGTTTGTGTTTACGGATGAGAATAAGTTTTCTCTTCATTGTCTACTTTCATCAGATGTAAACATTGAAACCGACATATCAATTTACGGGAACAGATCGAACAACCCTTTTTATGAATATGTGACCGTAATTCGCTAGCGGTGAAGACGACGTACCTCTGAATCTAGGACATTATACATCAAAAAGTTGAGGACTTATTTTGTGATGCGGCTGGATCAAACACCTGAAATTTGTATTAGGTCAGGACAAACCATCAATCAGACAAAGTAACAGAAATTCTATTGACCAGAGGTAACGTATCTAGCGAGACAATCAAAGATATTGGGGTTGGAGGTCTTACAAATTTAAACAATAGGGTTAGTAATACGGTTGGACTGAACTTGATTGTACGCTCAGAAGCTCAAACAATAAAGGACCATCATGCTTTTTTCGAAAGAGCAGTTTAGGAGATCCAATGGCATAATCGAGCTTGAAAGAAGAAGCTAACTGCCGAGAAATTCTTAGTAACCTGCAATTTTACTAAGAATCAGTTTTTGTTTTCTTTTATATCATTTTGAAGGTAATCCAAACTCATTTTTGCTACAAACTTTAACAAACCAATCTTTTAGGCTTATAGAATTGTTATGATGCATGAGAAACTAATATCAGAGTATATAATGAAAAACAAAATCACACTAAAATTTTCTATCTTATGGAATAGCTATCGACATTTGGAGGTATAATGAGATGGCTCTAGTTTGTTGCTAATTAGCTAGAGACGTGTAAATGGAGACTGGGGATTAGTGGTGAAGGCGCACCTCTGGCTCAAGCTCATAGTCCCAAAAACATGCCATCGCAATGATTTGTACATATACTTTAAAGCTATAACAACTATTTCCATGTTTGTCGCTTCCATTCGTAGTTGATGATCTGGTGGCGCTGTCTTCCTATCATCGTCGGGTTGCCTCATGTGACAGAGACGATCTGATTCTAGCTTCACTGAGGCATAGAATTGGTGATCCCGCCGCTTCTGTACCTTCCCGATCTATTCATGAGTCTTTTCTGATTAGAGCGACACCGGTTCTGAAGTCACTCTCGACGCTGCTTCTCATGGCCTCCGTGTTGGATGGGTAGAGCGAGAGGATTTCTCCTTCGACACATCATCGCCATAGACGATACTAATTCATGGAGGTAAATTATAATGAGAAGAAGGGAGGAGAGAAGTCGTAACTTAGAAGAAGAAGTAAAAAGGTTTAAAAGTTAATGCAATTTAATTGGATCTAATGTGTTTTTTAGGATGATGATATGGCATACTCTCCTAACATTTCAAAAAGCTGATGTGGATGACTTTAAAACTCTCAATTTGTTCCTTTTATATAGTTAGATGTCTATTTATTACAAAAAAATTAACTTCCATATAAGCAAAAACAAATTAATTAAAAATTGAATGTTGCTACTATATAAGGGGATGAATGTGAAAAATAAACTAATCCCACAATTTCTAAACCATATGATCAATTAAAAAGATAAAAAAAATATGTTTCACCTAAAACAATAGATAGAATTACTATTTGAGATAGTATAAACAATACGACAATAGACTATTTTTAAATAGACTGTCTATTTCTGCGCATCTATTAATTTCACAAATAACCAATTATCAAGGGGGAGGAAATGTGATTGGGTTTCACGGCTTTATTTGGTAATGATAAAAGTATCACAACATAAAGTTTTGAGAAAGAACCATCTAAAAACTTGAAAAAGAGAAAATTATGTTAAGAAACAAATAGACCATCTATTTGTTGCAACATGTCTACGAACTGAAAAGACCAAAAATCTATTTTTATATAGTATGTCAATTCATTACAAAAATTTAACTTCCATATAAGCAAAAACAAATTAATAAAAATTGAAAGTTGTTACTATATAAGGGGATGAATGTGAAAATTAAACTAATCCCATAATTTTTAAACCATATGATCAACTAAAAATGTAAAAAAATATATTTCAACTAAAACAATAAATAGAATTATTATTTGAGATAGTATAAACAGTAGTGCAATAAACTATTTTTAAATAGACTGTCTACTTCTGCACGTCTATTAATTTTACAAATAACCAAACATCAAAGGGAGCAAATGCGATTGGGTTTCAAAGTTTTATTTAGTAATGTTAAAAGTATCACATCACAAATGTTTAAGAATGGACAATCTAAGAAAAATTAAAAGAAGATTAAACTATATTAAACAACAAATATACCGTCTATTTGTTGCACATGTCTACAAACTGAAAATGGCAAAATCGTCATAAAATTTTGGAAACATTTTTTCTGACTATTTTGTTAATTAAGGGTGGTCTCACCAAATTTCCTTAATAGTTTTAGATAAAACTAGAGGACGAACCGCGCTACGCGCGGTTTTTCTCGCAAAATGTCTTTTGAAATGATATCTAATCTTTAAATTAAATGAGTTAGTTTAGCATATATCTGATTGATGGTAATAATGTAACATTTGATAACTTTATAAATTAATTTCCAAACTAAAGCGGAAAAACGTTGAAAATGCCAGCACTATAGGTTTTTTAAGAAAAAGATTATGAACACGTTTGCAGTTTTTAGGGCTTATTTTCCGCTACGCGTGAACTCTTTATCAATTTTTTTTATTATTATTCCAGCTATAAATTTCATAAAAATTTAAAAAATAATAAAAATACGGTATTTACATTACAATATATTTTAGTATTTTTTTAGCGTTAAGAGTTTTCGGTTGACACATGATTTTTTTTGAATTTGGAATATTGATCGGTTAATATGGGATGAATATAATCTTGAAATGAATATGACACAGTTGGAACCTAGTGCGCGTAAATAAAGAAAATGTCAACCACTATAGATGAATAACATATAACGTGATATATGTGTAGGTTACTATAGTTTTATCATCTTTTACGTACAACATCAATTTTATTTGTAAATTATTGTTCCATTTTTTTATTAGTAACTATTATCTCAAGTGTAGTTAATAAGTCATTGTGTCGGCTTTTTACTCTTGTATTTATAGAAACTACTCATATATCTATAACTTTGATTAATATTAAATTTACATTTTCAATAAATTTATTTTCAAATATAAGTCATGTGAGCTTATAGTTCTTTAAATTAATCCACCACTCATTTTCCCTTATGTTTCCGTGTTTCTGAATGTGTTCATAAGCGCATAATTATTATTTCTCTCTTTAGATAGTAAAAATTGTGGTAAAACTTCCAATTTTCTACTGTATAGTTCAGTAGCATGTAAGCACCGGTGACATGACAACTGAAACTAGTTTTTTATATTGCTTGCATAATCATTAATCACCATTTTTTTTGTAAGCATGCACCAATGTCTAACATAAGTATTTATTCTAGGAAAATCCGGCTCCATCTTATTCTATGAAATTTTCTATGATAGTGAAACCGATATTGATATATGGGAAGTTTGGTAATTTTTCTTGCAGTAAAGAAACACATTTTGGATCATAGGAGCTAATTAACAAATAATTTAAGTTTTTTTGAGCTTCAAACATATTTTCCAAGTTCCTCCATGGAGAAAATATTTCTTCTTTCATTCATTTTTCTTCTTACACCATAACTAAGAAGAAAATGACAATTTGGTTGCAGTCGTTATGTCTGCAAATCATGAGTTATATATTCACTGTTTGAATTTCTTAGGCTTTGCAAAAATTTAACACATCGCATGATTACATTCAAGTGCAGAAAATGATATACAAAAAGTTGCTCCGATTCAGTCTTTGTTCATTTCTTACGACAATTGCAAAAGCAACCGTTGCAATTGTATCCGCGTAATAGCTCGATTCATGACTAATCGCATACCCGCTAGGACGTAAGATCCTATCCATTTCCAGCATTACATATCTCATCACACACTTGTCGAAAAATGTATACCATTATTACTTGAACTTACGCACACATATCTTTATTGTATCTTTTAGATTTAGATATCTTCTTTTAGCAAGGCTGTCATATCTAGTATTTTGTAACGCTCATCTTGGTTGTTCCTAGATCTGCAGAGGAAAACTTAGAAAAATTATATATGCGTTTTCATTATTTTAAATGGAAAATGTTTATTCATGTATTTTTTTTGCTTGAATTCTTATATAATGTGCGTCTACAATCTAAAAATTAAATAACTTTATTTACAACTCGAATGCCAATTTAAATTCTACTATATGGAATCTTATGTCCCAATCTATGAAACTTATCAAAAAACATTTTTGTGTCCATTTGTATTACATTATTAAATTGGAACTTATGAATATTGTTATCAAAGATTATCCCGGATGTGTGGTCATTCTCTGAATTTATATAACTATTATTAGTTATAGATTTTTTGAATTCTTAATGATACACTTAATGAAATATTTAAAATAAAATTATCTGTAAATATAATTTAACTATTTAAAATTGAAACTTTTATTTGTTCTTTTATATTTTTAATACGAACGAAAATAATTTTCAAAGTGATTTTCTCTCTAAAAGGCGATTCGTCTCTCTCTATTTTTCTTTTTCCTAAACATTACTCATGCATTTTACAAAAAAAAAAACCAAAAACAAAAATTTATTGGCTGGTAAAGATTTGGGAAATTTTAAGTAGGAAATGCTTTATATATTTCAAGCCTTAGAGAAATATTGAAATTATTGAATAACCAGGAGTGGTTTGATTATTTATAAGACATTATCCAAATCAGTGTTAGGAAATGAAGTTTTTTATATAACTACAAATATAGCAAAGTCAAAAACGATCAGATAGTGGATCCAAGTAAACTGTTGGGGAAGTCCTTGAAGTCACCGAAAACATCACCAATAATCTCTGCACGCATCAAGATTGTTCTGCAAAGTGTTTTATATGGGAATCAATGCATAAGATACTATCCACCATTGTCTTCTCATAACGTTATTTCATGGGCATTCATCAACATCCTGTCCATGTAACACAAATGATGAAGTATTTAGGAAAAGGAGATGGAAAAATGAAACCCATAAAAACCAAAGTAAGAGATATTCTTATCTATTGTGGTCCCAAAACTCTATTTGTAAGCAGCAAAAGTTTCTCTAATCCGGTAGATAAGTTCCTATTATATACAAAACACTATCATGATCTAATTACTTATGCGTCAGCTTCACGTATCGTAGCCGCCTGATTTTAATAACTTTTGCATCAAACTCTTCTTTCTCATATCTGACTGAACTTGCCAGTCACAAATAACTATATTTTTATACCATAAAGTCACCTTATTACAGCTTCTCACAAAGCAAAACCAATGTTTGAAAAGTGAATGTTGAAGAAAATGAAGACCTTTGTAAGGGGAAAAGGCACATGAGGAAGCAATGTGCTCTTCAAGGATGTGTGAAAGAGAGAACAATAAGCTTTCCTCACGGCAATTAAATTTTCCTGAGAAGCTGTGCAAAAGATCTTAACAATAACCTTAAGTTTCTTTTTGCCTTTTTTTCCCGCATCAGGACCTTGTTCGCTAGCCTTGTATCTCTCTCTGATGGATAATACATCCACATAATCATAATTTTCTGCGAATATTAGACATGTTTATTTTCAGTTCTTCTCATGAATTCAGGCACAACAAACAACTTTTACCACCTCCTCGATTGGAGGTATATGCTCTCCCAAAGTAAAAAATAAATTTGTGGATTCTTTTCAAGAATAGTTGAATCAAATACAAACATATATAGCAAAATTACCTATCAAATTCCATATGTAATAGACTTTGAGCAAGCATCTTACGTTCAAATCATATGTTTACATTGAAGAGGAAAATGATTTTTTGTTTATCAAGGGGAGAAGGTAACTCACATATGGTGAACTTCGAATCTGAACTTTAGAGAAGCCTCACACATCTTCAATTTCAAATCCAACACTAACACAACCAATATCACAAACGTTAGGTGTGCCATCGTCTAAACAGAGTATATAAAAGTCAAAATCCACTTATGTGATGTATTCATGGCTTCTCCTGAGAACAAAAATCCACTCATTTTTTTCAAATAATTTGAGAAGCGTCTTAAAAATTGACTTTGGGATTAGGAAAGACTAACAGAGGCAAGTGAACTCTAAAAGTGGACGACTTAAAAACCTGACATTATGATGCGGGAAGGTGAGCAGGAGATGAATTTCGCGCAACATGTTCATAATCTTCCAATTCTTGAGGGGCCTTGACGCATTCGATGTAATTCCCTCGCTCGATATTTATGTCAACACGGGTGAGAGTATCACACGGGACTGAGCGACATCGAGCTCTCATTCCTTCCTACTGACTTGATCGGTGAGATTGTATGTTGTCCTAACTCCAGAAAACTTGAGAAGCGTGCAACACATGGCCGACGATATCCTCGTGGAAAGATTGGGCGTTGAAATTGTTAAGGACTGCGAGGGTTTTGGCGCTCGTCGGATGCTTCATGGTTGCGGACCTTGAAGTCATCATCATAGCGACCGGCGATATATGCGATGGTGATTGCATTACTGGGTAAGGTAAGAAGGCTGGCTGGGAGTGGGTATTTATATGGTTGGGGATCAGTGCCTTTATTGCGGCAATGATAGGCATATATGCGTTATGGAAGAAGAAGGTGAGTGGTGGGGGTTGAAAAGGCAGAATCAATGCAGGAACGAATTAGGGTCAAAATGGAAGAAGCCGTTACTGAGGTGTGTGAGGAAGACGAAGGTTCTTCATTAGCCATAGGCGTGGAGGAGTTTTTTTGTTGGATGTTTCATTCTTCAATTAACTTGGGCCTTTTGGACTTTGTTCCTTTTGATTGGGCGAGGGCCCAATATCTAGGCTGTATTTTATCTTGTTTTTAATAGATTAGAACGTTTGAGCCGAGTGTGAGGAGGGAAACGGCTGACGTAGCACAAAGGGAAGCTTTTGTATAAGGTTTATGTGGCACCCTTGAGAAGCCAGAGAGAAGTAGACTAGGGGAATTCCCGCGCTACGTGCGGGTTATGTGTTTTATATTTTGTTTATATTATTAGAGTTACCTTCCATTTTTTGGGAAAGAAGTATTGCTCTTAGCACATAGAGAAGTTTTTTTTATCATTCATTGCATTTACTTTTTTAGAAAGTGCTTAAGTTTGAAAGCATCAATGTTACCTAATAAGGCAAATATTTTAGTTGTCGTATTCGGGGTTTATAGTGTATCCACTTAATATAAAGACAAAAAATTTAATTTTGGTTGTAAACTTTGTTCTTAGTTAATATGTTTAATGCAATTTTTTTCTTTATAACCTAAAAATTACAATGGTAGTAGATGGGATCGGCATCTATCTTACTTGATTTGGAAGTTTTAGTAGTGAAGAATGAGACATGTTGTGTTGTTAGTATATGCACCAATGTTCTAAAAAATCAGTGGTGTACGATAGGTAAAGTGAGACATTGACACATTTATTTCAAGTAGAAGCGTCGTATCTCCCACTGCGTCCTACATTCTATCTTTAAACTTAGCTGTGTTGAATAGTGGAGAAAAAGTTAGGCTCGCATTTTTAGTTTGGTAGGAGGATGTTTGTACTTACCTTCTTGAGTTGACCCTTGTTTGGACGTCTTTGTACTCATCGTGCATCTAAACATCCTCAACGATAAGTGCCTATTTGATTTTAGAAGATCGCATTTTATAATACTTATGTCGTCTTGTTACTTCTTTTTCCTGTTTGATTTTCCTATTTGAATAGTTGTTTAATCTTACGGTATGTTGTCTTCATTATTGTGTCATGATGTGTGGTCTGACTCTTCTTTAAAGAACCACGATCTTTAAGCTTTTATTGTAGATTTTTTTTGGTAGTCATCTTACACATGTCTTTCTCCAAAGTTAAGTTGTTCGAGCATGTAATATTAATTTTTTTTTATTTTGAACAGATTTTGGTCGTCTTATTTCATCAACTATTTTTTTTGTTTTATGCAAAATTATTTTATTTCAGCTTAGAGTACAAATTGTTTCAAATATTATGATAGAGTGAATTCGTTGAATAACCAAAAAAGAAATTGATATTAGTTTCTGGAAAATATCAATGAATAACCATGGGAGGCGGTTAACTAAATCTCATATCCCTCTCAAAAGTTTATTTACTTTTTTACCCTCATTTTTTTATACAAATTAGGTTTTTGTTGTAAAATCCCCTCAATTTATATTATTTTTTTCATTCCCAAAACTTTAATTAATCTCTGCACTTGTAATATTCACCTAATTAGCCCTTAATTTTTAAGGTGTGTCCCAAAAATATAATATTAGAGGTGAATTATAATTTTACCCCAACCTTTGAACCAAAGAAAGTAAAAAACGAAAGAGGGGAGACAAAATTATGAAATTATCTTTAGGAGGTTGAAGATTAAATTAATGGTTTTTGTTTATATATTTAGTAGTAGCATCATTTTTGGTTTTCATATTTAATTTGGAATGATTTTTTAATCAAAATATACTAAAATGCAATATATCTTTCTCGATACCAGTAAATCTAATTTTTATATAAAAATGATAATAAAAGGCTATAATATTATGTCAGCTTTTTATATTATTTTTTTTCATTCCCAAAAATTTAACTAATCTCTCCACTTGTAATATTCACCTAATTAGCCCTTAGTTTTTAGGGTGTGTCCCAAAAATATAATATTAGAGGTGAATTACAATTTCACCCCAACCTTCGAACCGAAGAAAGTAAAAAACGAAAGAGGGGAGACAAAATTGTGAAATTATCTTTAAATGTTATAATTTAGGTTCTGAAAAATATTTCAATGATTTTATGCATGACCTTGGTCTTTAATAAATGTTTTCTAATAAGTGTTTTCCAATGATTCATTGTGTTCTTTTCATGAATTGGTTATATTCCACTGGTTATCAGCATGACATATAGTAATCTGAATTGAATTAGAAAGAGGCGATTTAGTTTTAAAAAACCCCTAGACGATGATAATGCGTAACATTCTTTTTGTAAACTACAATAAGTAATCTCTAAAAACATCATGTTCTTTGCTAGTTTTGTACTCGTTTTCATAGTTGGCTCTAACAAAATTTACCCAAATGAAAAAAAGAACACATGAATTTGTGAGTATATAACATTTTCTATAAAAAAATTATGTTGGCATTATCATTTCAAGATTGCTTAGTTTAATTATTAGATTTCAACTTAGATTCCAATTTTTAAGTTTTTCCTCGTAGTTATGCGGGTGGCCATAGATTGCAACGTCGACTATGTATTTATGCCACAGCTTCTGAAGACTATCTCTTCCCATTGGTTGTGTGAAAGAGCGTTCTTTCGCAGAGAACGACGTGGAGGAATAACCGAGCACGCGATGAGCGAAGAATATAAGCAAGGCTGCTTTTTCTGACAATTGATGCTTACACGATGAAGTTGTATTGTTCTGTTCCTTCTCTCATGTCATGTTCTGTGTCAGCCACACAAAACCTGAACATTCCATACTCACGCGAGTACCAGAACTTAGCTCTATTTTCAGCAGGAACATAAAACATTGTCTCAGCTGGCACACCGCACTCTCCTCCAGAGTCTAAACCTTAGTAAAATGATCCCGAGCCGGGACAGTCGCGCTCATGGTTTCCACTGCACATAGTCAACATAACCAATTAGAAATCATCAAGAAGGTAAATGTTACTGTATTTTTTTACTTGATTGTTTTGTTCAACATAACCAATTAGAAATCATCGTGAAAAATCTCCTGGATTTTAATCATAATCTCCTCTCGCACATGCTCAGTTACACCAGAACTAAAATAAAAAATGTTGATGTAACGTTTACATGATTATTTTAAAATGGGTTTTTATCTCAAGGATGGAAGATTTTTACCTTGATTACAGCAAGAAGACTCCAATACATAAATATTTTTTTAAAGACATGGAAGCATCCTGAATTCGTAAGTCGAGAAAGGAACGACAACCTTCTTGACATTTACCATGGGAAAAGTCAGTTCAATGGTTTAGATTTTAAGAATAGTTTCTTATGCACTTTGATATGTGACTATATATCTTCCATGACTGCCCAACATTGAGAGCACTAAGCGAAATGCCAATGGTAACCATGCACTTCTCTCATACCACCAATCACATAAAGCATGAATACATACCGGAAAATATACGCATTATTTATGTAGTTTCTCACAGCCTGGTTATATCTGAAGGCATAGTAAGAGGCTAAGAGCCTCTAAGCTACAACTCAAACCTGTCACCTATTCTGCTCTAAAGTAAATAAGAGTTTAAACTGCATGCTTACATTATCTAAATGTAATATCGTAATAATCTTTGATTCTTGGTTTTCTTGCACTTTATATCCTTCTTATACATTTTTTATATTTGTTGTATAAGAAAGTATATTTAAAGATAATTATAATTGTGCAACCTTAAGTGCACATTCACAGCTATTTCCTAGAAGCAAACCTGATAAAATATTAATGCAAGTATCACACAAGCTCTCTCTCAAGACATGTATATTCACCCAGTTTCCCTGGTCAACAAAAATCGGATAATTAACATCTCCAACTATACATACTAAATCTAAGAGAGAGTACTGAGAAGAAGAGTTAACAAATCTGAGTAATGATGAATCAAGTATCATGCGACTGACCTTTGTCAATGAAGTCCTACGCTTGGTCCTTTGGAATAACATCCACAATACTCACTCTGTTCTTATGAAACACTATATATATCTTGTCCACAACTTTCACAAGCTCGGGACAGAAGGTTGTGGTTATGAACGACCTTCGTTCCTCATCAACTAAACGGTTCGCCGAGATGAACCGTTGCACTGTAGTGTTGAACGGTGCTCCTTAGCTTATGGTCTAAAAGCTAGGGAAAGGAGCGATGCTCCTTATCATGCTCCTTATCGTGTGTGTTGCACTGTGATTACATAAGCGGAAACATTATCATCTGATTTTCTATCATCCGTCTCCGAAACTCCCAGTAAGAACATAGAGAATCCCTTCCTATATCTCCTCCTTATAATCTAAAATGACCAAAAACTTGTAAGTTAATCTGACGGATAGATATTCAATAGAATTTGAACTATTCTAGGAAAAGTACGTTAAAATTTTGGTAAAACTGAAACCGATAATACCATCATATTTAGTATCTCCTCCACCAGCTCCAAATCTAAGAAATTAAAAAGATAGCTTTTTTCTTTGAAATCAGGTTTTCAAATAAGATGAAGTTATGATTGTTTGTGTGCGAATCATCAATACAATTAATACTAATTACCAAGGATGAGAGCGGTCAAATGGAACCAATTTTCTGATGGCTTCGGTGGTGTGGAGTAAATGTTCGATCTCAATTTCGTTCCTAATCAGCACCAATCTCGTGCTCTTCCTTCATCCACATATCTTCTCCTCAGTATCTATCCCTTTTATAAGGACGAAGACAACTAAAATACAGATTAAAGTTTATATCTTGCAATCAAGAATCCAATTCATGAAGATCAACCTGAAATCCTCTTATGAATTGGAAAAATATTCAATAGAAAATTACCCAAATGTGTGAAGAAAAACAGTAAATTGAGGAGTCACAAAACCTGCATCAAATTACAACTCTATTCGTCCTCTCTTACATTCATGCCCCAATTTTTCCTTAACAATCTCATAACCAAAAGAGAAGGAATTGGAAATTTTCAGCAACATTTTATGAGACGAATAATATGAAATATGCAAATCTATAAGACTAACCAAATAATTTGTAAGCTTTTGACTAAACCCAGGGGAAGAGTAAAGAGTATCAAAGATATAAGAACCGTAATAATCAGAATGCAAAAATTTTGAATTTTATTTTTGTTTTAAAATATGACAAAAGCTTCTCTCATATCATATCACATGATCACCGCTAACTCTTCTTATTAGTATGATAATGAAATCAACAATTACCAGGAAGAACTGTTAATGAATTAAAAAATAATTGTAACTTCTCTGCCATGGAATCGACCCACAAACTTACTTTTCTGATAAAAAGTTTCGTCGCCATCACCGATTACAAAACGCCGCCGTCTCAGTCATCACCGGTCGTGTTTGTTCCTCCCGAAAACGGCGCCGTTGTATCTCCGTCTCCGGATTCGATACGCCGTGTCTGGCTAACGAACATCATCTTTTAACCTAATTTAGATTGTGGACACACACATAGAGAGAGAGAGAGAGAGAGAGAGAGGAGCAAAATTCAACAATCGATACAAAATCTACTTACTGTGAAAAACCAAAAAAAAATCTACTTTTTGTACACCCATGATCGAGAAGGGAATTACTCGAACTCAGAGAAATCAGAGATGGGAGTTGGATTCATCGAAGACTTTTTGCGGTGACTATGGCCATTGAAGCTCTATGTTTGCCGAAGTGAGAGGAGATCTCCAAATGGATGGCAGATCCATAGTCCATAATACTCCTCCCAATTAGTGACCGTCGGATTTTTCCATTCTTCTCGACTTTATTTGCTATTGAACTCCAGCTCCTGCTTGAGATGTTCAACTTTTGGTTCTTTATAGGATTCATTCATAACATAGAGGTGAAGAGGAAAAAGGAACGATTCAGTTTTTTCCTTTAGCTAGGTGCATACGTTTTGTGCTAATTAATGAAGATGATGTAGATACATGGTTTTAAATCAACATCTAAAGATTTCGTACATTTTGGGTTGTGACGTGGTTTCTTTTGAGAGTTTTGAGAACTACGCAATGAAATGACGTGGCAGCTTTGTAGGGTATTATAATTGGTTGAGTTGGATTCATTAAGGAGCTATAATGAGCTCTTTTTAATTAGTTAGATAATAATAAGGGAAAATGATCTATTTCCCTCTCAGAACTATCATATAGCATCAGATCCCCACGTAACTATGACCTAGTGCTAAATCTCTCTGAATCGATAGTTGTAATTTTATTTCTCCCCGAATCGAAAGTTGTAAACTTATTTATCCCTGAATTAATAGTTCGAAACTTAATTGCACATAAACTATGGTTTTAACCGGTTTACTGTTGATTAAACCACTTTTAACCAATTATACCAAATATAATCAAATTTACATTAAAATCTGACTCGTAAACGAATCCGACCCGCTTTGTTTCTTCTTCTTCACACGCTTTTCTTTTCCTTCTACAGCGATACGGATTGGAATTTTGCAGATGAAAAAAGTTTCAATCTTTATAGAAAAAAGATCTAAATTTTATGGATTCTGGATCAGGTCAATGGATCTGAAGAAAGAGACAATCCCCAGAAAGATGCAAGAAGACAAAATCTCAGAGACCTGAAATGTGCATCTATCTGTAAATGGAAACTGATTCTTCCCAGAAGGAGAACAATCGAGAAGAAGCAAAACAGAGGAATAAGAAACTCGCCTTCACGTTGTTACAAAAGCTTCAAACTTTCCGACGATTTCATACGACGGAGAGATAAATGAGCGAAATTGATTAAAACCCGGAAGCTGAAATTGGGAGAAACGAGAAAGAAGAAGGACACTCTGGTTTGTTTTGAGTCTTTGTCTTCACATTCAATGATCTTTTATGAATTTAGGGTCAGAGGAAGAAGACAAGTGGGGTTGAAACAGAGAGAGAAGTGGAGACTAAAGAGATGCATTTGTCTTAAATTTGTTTCCTTCAAATCCGTTTGCTTTTTATCTCTCCCTCTTGTGAACGTCACAAATTTTTTTGGACAAATCTGAATCCACTTGAAGGTCTTTTTTTCAACCAAACATGTGAGAAATGAAAAGAACACAACAAACCTCCATCTGCAAAATTTCAATCCGTATCGCGTAGAAGGAAAAGAAAAGCGTGTGAAGAAGAAGAAACAAAACGGGTCAGATTCGTTTACGGGTCATATTTTTATGTAAATTTGATTATATTTGGTATAATTGGTTAAAAGTGGTTTAATCAACAGTAAACCGGATAAAATCATAGTCTATGTGCAATTAAGTTTCAAACTATTTTTTCAGAGATAAATAAATTTACAACTTTCAATTCGGGGATAAATAAATTTACAACTATCAATTCAGAGAGATTTAGCACTAGGTCATAGTTTCGTGGGGATCTGATGCTATATGATAGTTATGAGGGAAAAAGGCCATTTAAATCCTCAAGTTTCGACAAATCGCCAAATAAACCACGAACTTACTCTTTCTCCATTTAAACCATCATTGTTGCGTTGACCATGCCATTTTAACCCTAAAAAAAGTCAAACATTAATCGTCGTTAGTGAGTTAACAGTTCCGTTAGTCTTTTCTTTTTAGATTTAGAAATGGCGATTTGAGAAACCCAGAAACCCAGAAATCGCGAAACCCTCTTCTCTCTCTCTCTAGCTACCTCCGACGACGATTATCGTTGAATTCCAAAGCTTAAATCCATTTTTCTCGGGCGTCGAAGACAATGAAGCGAGGTTTCGGAACATTAGCTAATGAAAGAAGAGGGTTCCCCACCAAATGTGTTTGTGGAAGTAACTTTATCATTTTGGAATAAAAAACAAAGGAAAATCCTGGACGTCCCTTCTTTCGATGTGCTGCTTCAC
>OVAN01004570.1:0-25545 GCA_900406275.1 Anastatica hierochuntica
TTAGAAAACTTTATTGATAAAAACTTGGATGATCCTAAACAATGAATCTAGGAAACTTTAAATAGGAAAAGAGAACCCTAAAAGCTAACCTAGTTGTCGAAAATTCTCTCCCAAAGAGAGTTGGAATTTTCGGCCAAACCTAAAACAATTGGGCTTAATTTCATACCCAAATTAAAATAAAAATCCTAAGTCTAAAAACCTAAATAAAAGCCTTGTAAGTTTCGACTAAACCAAGCCAAATTCGGCATATTATAAAAATTGGTTAACTCCTAATTTGCTCTTTGATCTTCAATCTGATTTGGTTCAGAATAAACCAATAAGGAAATTTTGTCTTGAAGCTTCTTTGTCTTAGATCTTGTAATTGGCTTGTTAGATAGAATAAATGGATCGGATCCTTCTTCTAACTCCTTAGTCAAATTTGGCAGCCCATTGTCCAAGTTCTCCTCGTCTTCACTATCACTCAGCTCTAGTTCAGCCTCTTGAGCATNCTTGAAGAAAAGCGTTGTTTACGTCTAGTTGATACAACGACCATGAATTTGTAACGGCAACACCCACAACGAGATGTGTCGTAGTAGACTTAATCACTGGACTAAAGGTCTCCGTAAAATCAATTCTCGGTTGCTGGTGAAATCCTTTCGCTACGAGTCACGCTTTGTAACGTTCGATGTCGCCATTGGGTAGATGTTTGGTTGTAAAAAGCCATCGACATCCAACAACATTCTGATGCGGTGATCGGGGAACGAGATCCCACGTGTGATTCCCAATTTGAGCATTCATTTCAGAGTTACATGCTTGTCGCCATTGATCATCTCGCAAAGCGTGGATTATGGTGGTAGGAGTGGGTCAAACAGTAGAGGTAAGATTGAATTTGGATTTCGGTTTGATTATATTGTTTTTGGATCTAATTTTCTTTTGGTGTTGGTTTGTGTTGGGAATTACGGGTCTAGTTATAAGTTGAATTTCAGGTTGGGATGAAGAAGATGGGAGAGTTGTCGTTTGGTGAGAGGAGGAAATGATGTCGATGAGTGGGAGTGTTTGACTTTGTTCATAGGCCTAATTTGGGTTTAGTAAAGGATTTGGAGATTGATTTAGTTGGGGAGAAGAAGATGGGTTTTGGTGTGGATTTTCTTGAGGATTTAATGGGCTTGTGAGTGAAGGGTCTGGTAAAGATAAAGGTTGAGAAGAAATCATACATGAGTTACGTGTCTCTGAAACACGATGGTTTTGTGAGCTCAAAGGCGAGACCAGAGTTGATTCCGGTTGGTGGTGAAGACCAAAGCTCAGGGGCGGCGCCGACGGTGCAAAACGAGGAGCGACGAGTGGCACAATGGCCGGTAGCAAGGGATTGTGAGGATTTGCGATGGTTGAGTTTTTGGGCTACGATTTTGGAGCTTGTGTTTCGAACGAAAAAGTGTCTTCATCAAATTGAACATGTCTGGAGATGAAGATGCGACCAATCTCTCTGTCTAAGCAGATGTATGCTCTTTGGGTAAGAGAATACCCAAGAAACACACATGGTTTTGATTTGTCTTCCAATTTGTGGTGGTTGTAAGGTCGAAACCACGGATAGCATTGACACCCGAAAATCCGAAGCTTGGAGTAGTTGGATGACACGCCGAAAAGCTTCTGGTACGGAGTCATGTGATTAAGAACTGGTATCGGTAGGCGGTTGATTAAGAAGATCGTCGCGGCAAACGCGTATGGCCAGTACGTTTTTGGAATTCCTGCTTGAGAGAGAAGAGTTAAACCAGTTTCAACCACATGTCTATGTTTGCGCTCAGAGATTCCGTTATGTTTTGGTGTGTGTGGCGGCGTTGTCCGATGTGAGATACCGTGTTCTGCGAGATAGGATTTCAGCGCAATAAATTCGCCTACGTTGTCAGAATACAGCGTTGTAATTCGCAGCTGGAAGTAGTTTTCAACAAGGGCTTTGAATGTAATGAATGTATCGCGCACTTGAGCCTTGGTTTTCAGAGGGTATAGACAACAATATCGAGTGTAGTGGTCTACAAAAATAAGATAATATTTGTTGTTGTCTATGGAGGTAATAGGAGAAGACCAGACATCTAAAAAGATATACTGTAAAGGTCTTTGAGAAGTAATAGTAGAGGTGGAGAAAGGAAGTTTGTGGCTTTTATTAATAAGGCAAGGAGAACAAAGATCATGTTTATTGGAACTGTTTGAAACAGGTAAAGCAAATTGAGAGAGTACTGAACTTAAAATAGATAAAGAGGGATGTCCGAGTCTTGAGTGCCAGGATGAGGAGGTGGGTTTAGGCGTTGATGAAGCAAAGAGGCTTTTGGCAAGGGTAGAGGACACGGGCCACTCGTACAACTCGTTTTTAGTTACTCATTGGAGTAATGGGCCCCCCGTGCTGAGGTCCTTCACCTGAAAAGATGCCGGAAAGAATTCAACATAAACCTTATTAGTGTTACAGAGACGGTAAATTGAGATAAGATTCTTATGAATGTTAGGAACATATAAGACACGCTTTAGAGTGAGATTGCGAGAGTTGGAGTTTAAGAGAGTGTAACGAGTGTGCGAGATGGGTAGACTTGAACTATCACCAATGACGACTTCATCTCCACCGTAGTAAGGCTGATGAAGTGACAAGTTGTTGAGGTCCGACGTGATATGGTGCGTAGCACCACTGTCTAAGATCCAATTGTCCGCCGGGTTTGAATGCATCGCTGCAATATTAGCCCTCGGTTGCCATGGAGGAAATGAAGGCGGCATAGGGAGGAGTCCTCTCTGGTTCAGCACAGGAGTGTGAAGAGAACAACGGCGGGCTGAATGTCCATATGCACCACACAGTTGACACTTACCGAGGTATGGACGTGGTGATCTATTAAACTTGTTGTTGTTGTTGTTGTTGTTGTGATGGGACTGCCATTACTGCTGATTACATTGTGAAGGTTTGTTGTAGGAGCGAGTTTGTTGTTGATTGTTTAGACGATGAGATACAGTGTGAGCAGACACGGGAATAGCGGGTGTAACTACCACAACAAGGAGTTTGGCTTCATGATTGAGAAGGCGTTAATGGACTTTGGTAAGTGATGGTGGTGTATCCGTGTCTTCGATTTGATCTACCACACTCTTATACTCATCAGGTAAGCCTTCAAGAACATACTCAAGTTGATCTTCATGCTCAATAATTTTGCCGAGAATAGTGAGCTGATCGAATATGGTTGTTAAACCTTGAAGATATTCATCAATTGTTTTGGTCCCTTTTGTCCACAGTTTGAGTTGTTCGATATGACCACGACTAGGTTTCGCATATGTGGACGCAAGTGTATCCCATATAGCAGCAGCGGTGACTGATTTGGAGAGAAGTGGTTGAATGGATTCACTGATAACACCAAGAAGGCCACTGTAAATCAATTTATCTTGACGCTTCCAGTGTGTATAAGCAGGATTCACAGTGACTTCATTGTCAAGAGTGAGAGTAGGCGATGGAGCAACAACAGATACGTCAACATATCCAGCGTGATCATACCCATCAAGGAGAGCATGTACCTGACGACTCCACATGATATAGTTTGTGGTGGTAAGTTTCGCTACATTGGTCATGTTGACGTTGAGAACAGATTGATTCTGAATCATGATTGTTTCTGTGTGGTCAACGAGAGCCATTTGTTGATGAAAAGAAGTAGAATGAAACGAGAAGAGGAAGAAGATGAAGAATAGGTTAGGTTTTAAGGAGCGACGACTCTGATACCATGTAGAGTGAAAGACTAAATTATATTATTAGGGTACTGTACAATATATATAAGAGTACAAATGTATAAGATCTAAATATTAACTAATTACATTTATGTCCTTAGTACTTATGTTTATACTTTCTTCCATTGAATTTACATCGTTTTTAAAATTGCTTCTACTTACTTTTGCATTCAAAAACAACAACCAACCATCTTTTGTCTTCTAGCTTGATCCAAAACTAAGAACCTTAGTGTGTAAAGTGTGTAAATTGGTCTCTGTGGATTCGATCTCGATATTTATTACTGCGAATTGTTGCGTGCTTGCTGTGTGATTGTAGGGTTAAAACCGTGAGTATCATTCTTTTACCCTTATTTATTTTAGAGAATACCATTTGCCACTTGCTAAAACAAAATAGGTGTTCGAAAACACATGGGAGTCATATTTTTTCCTTAAAAACAACCAGAAACTGTCAAACGCAGAACACAAATCACAAAGATAACTTACAAGCTAACACTCTCTCTCTCACACACACAGAAACAACTCTGGCTTCAAAGCCACATTTCAGAATAAAATGGACTCTTTGCTATTCATGAAGAGAATCTATGTCGGTCATGAGGCAAAGAATAATCAATGTTTGGTCCATGCGCTATAATCCCAAGAGGGTTTATAGAAGGAAAGCTCCCATAGTAATTTTGCTTTATATGATCCATCTTTACTGTACTGCTCACTCCTGCAATTTGGAAGATATCTTTCGTGTAGTTGAAGAGATTCGAATACTCCCTTATGAGTCTTTTATCGCATTTAAAGATCACCGAGTAAGCCTGCAACACAAAATTCTCAATACATCATATGGTATATAGTTATTGAGAGAAACCCTCAAGAAAAATATTAAGAGAAAATACCTCATCAAATCTTATGAGAGTGGCGAATAACCGAATGTCTGTTTCAGTTAAAGTATTTCCACAAAGAAACCGTTGTTTTCCGAGTATTTCTTCACATTTGTCCAATGCATCAAACAACTGCTTCACTGCCTGCAAACGAAACTTGTTGGAACTTGAGAAAATCAATCTTCAATTAGCATACTGATAATAAGAATCAAAGTTGCTTGCTTTACCTCATCATATGCTGCTTGAGTTGTAGCAAAACCGCATTTATAAACACCTTCGTTAATCCCATCGTGAATCCATTCGTTAGTCTCATCGATTGTGGATCGTTTGTTTGGAGGATAAAGATCAAGAGATGGGTTCTCTGCAATATGATTGAACTCAGTACAGAACATTCTGAGTATCTCGGAGCTCTCATTGTTAACTATAGTCTTCAGCTTCTTATCCCAAAGAACCTACCACAAACAAAGAACTCAAAAAATTTGAAATCTGAATGTTCAATAAACAGAACAAAGACTAAAAAAGGACCACATATAGATAAATAAACATACAGGAACAGTGTATTTCCCCGTGTAGTTCGAGCTAGCGATATCATAAAGTTCTCTTATGCTTTTCACACCATTAAGATGGTCACATTCAGCTCCAGGAACCTCTGTATCCGAATCTGGAAAAACCCATCCCATATGCTCATCATTTTCTTTGGTTCTTCTCCAAAGTGGTTGAACAGACTAATGAACACAAAACGTTTGGATTATGTTCCTTAAGACTAGAGAATTGATATGCCAGAAAACGAATTTTTTAAAACTAACCGAGAAACTTATTGCTTTGTCAAGTCCTTTGAGTTTCAAAATCGTGAGGCACCTTGTAGCCCATGGACAAGCATAGGAGATGTATAGATGGTATCTCCCTGATTCTGCTGGAAACTGGGAATCAAGATTTCGTGAAACAAAGTCTCGAAATGATGTTGCAGTCCTAGGAGAATCCGATTTTTCCTTAGCTAATGACATAGCCATTGTTAATGTACCCTGGAGAAAACGAAAAAAACAAAAGATTTAGAACACTAAAACATTATGAAACCAGACATTACTCATAACAACATAACCAGAACACTCAAAACATACTCTTATGATAACAATTAACAAAGATAACAAGTTGATCAAGAATGGATATAGTAATAAGTATAGAAATTGAACAGGATACTGTTGTAAGTCTTAGTTTGTTGTCTTCTGATGGTAAGTAATATAGATGATACCTGAGTCAACGTTGGCGTGCAGAAGAAGCTAATTTGGATTGGAGATAAGGAAGAAAAGTCTTTATCTTTTGACTATTTTCTGGATAAAAATCAAATCAAAAGGTAGCAGAAAATCTTGGAGTCAACAACTATACAGCAAAAATCGTTCTAGAGACTTCTCAGTTCTATTTTTTCTGGGCAAACTTCTGAGTTCTACCAGACATTTTATCTGAATTGGTCAAACGCATATCTACTTCAAGCTACAAGAAAAATCTAAAATAAACTGTGGATGTTTAAAAAATGATGATCCAGAAAACCGAAAAGAAAAAAATTCATATTTCATGCTTAAAGAATCCAAACAGAAGTAAGAGGAACAAATCTCAAGAAGGCACTATTATCATCAGCTCTCAACCTAAATTTGAGAATAGATAATTCTTAACCTAATGTTGAATGAAACAGTGCTCTTGTCGCTCACAAAGCATCATCAACCTGCAATTGACACCGGTGAGAAAGCTTTGTGGTTGTAAATAGCTTCATTAAATCTGAAGCTTTGTTGGACATGGGAGAATCTTTGAAACTCATAATGAGCTTTTTGAGTACTGCTGCATTCTCAAGAAAGTAATTTACTAGCTTAATCCCAGTTTCCTCCTTCATAATCAGTCTGTTAATCTCAACATACTCCAGAGTCGATCTTAAACACGGAGGAACATTGGTAAAGTTGATTTCCTCTGGCTCCATGTCCTGCAGGAAGGAAAAAAGCTGAGTTTACAAAACCCAAATCACATATTCAAACAGATTGTTACCATTTTTAGGTTTTTCAGATTCGGGCAGCTCGAAAGAAGCGTTGGCAACAATTGTAATGATGGGCTGGAGAAGGCAGCCTGCAAACGAGACAAATTATGGAAATTCGGAATCGGTCCCAGTTTGGAATAATGATAAAGGACCTGCAAGTAGAAAAAGAATTAAAATTATCACTGATCACATCAGATTCTTAATATGCATCACAGAGTATGTACATACCTCAAGCGTAAGCTGAGAAATGATGATATCTCTTACACTAGAAATAGCGGTTAGAAAATCGCGGATAACATCTCTCTTCCTTAAATCCTCAGGTACCAAAGGACTGCCGCCAAAATTGACATTAAAGTCAGTATCAAGGTCTACCTTGACCAAAGAACTCAGATTCTTACCCACAATCCTATCAGATTGCTTATCCTCAAAACTCATATACTTGAGTCCTGGCGCATCAATCTCTCAGTATATGTAGCCTTACCACACTAAGTTCCTCAAGAACAGGACAGCCTGAGACGATGTTCTCCATAATCGAAGAGCCATCTTTATTGAAAAGAATGTTTTCTAGGTGCATGATCTTGAGACAAGGCTAAGAAACAGCAAACATGGGATTCTCAAGGCCGACATTTGAAAGCTTTAAAGACACCAAAGTCGTGCTCTTGTAAATGTTGGTAGGCATGAAATCAATCGCGTACGAAGCATTACGCGTCTTAACATCAAGATGTTGGATCCTACGATCAACGGCTATAGCGATCCACCCGACGAATCTGTCGCTAAGATAATATAAATCATGTTCATAGTTAATCTTGAACTTTTGAAGGCGTCCACAGTTAAAATCGATAAAAGTATCCAAGAGACTGTCAAAAGTTTGCCATCTTTAGGTTAGAGATTAGCCGAATACCTCCGTCCATTGTAGTGGAGAAGTTTCTTTAGGTTAGAGATTAGGTTTCTCTAGCTGGGTTTCCATAGGATCAATCTCAGCCGTACATCAAAATAGAAATTTATTAGAAATTAACTCTTTTATTTCCATTTTATTGGTTACCAAATATATTAAAGACAGCATAATGGGCAAGCAAATATTCTTTACAGAATTTAGATGGATCCTTTTACGGAGATTCAGAAGAAGAAACATGTGAAGCACTTGCGATGGATATAGAGTCAGAGTTGAGACGCAAGCAATATCACACGGTGTTCTTTTCATATTGTTCTTGTGTTTCTATGTGAAGATGGTTTTTTTCAGTTTCGAACAACTTGATCGATATCTTAGGCCGGATACAGCGATGGGATCATTGCTGGGAAAGAAGCCGCTGCACAAGAAGGTTACAACATTGGCTATAAGGACTCGGTTCTTTCTGGTTACAAGTTTGGCATTGTTAGAGGTGTTTCAAGGTGATTGCTAAATTATCCGTTGCCACACTTATACAAGCAATGAAGAGTAGTTCTTATCTGAAACTCTTTTTTTTGTTTCGGTTTTCAAGTGCGCTGGCTTTCCTCCCGGATGAGCTTAGAGAAAAGCTGAGCGAGGAACAAGAAACAAGAGACAAGTTTCAGGAGTTGCACAATTACGTTTGTGAGCTCTCAACAGAAGCCGCAACGGAACTGTTTTACAAAGCTTTGACATCAAAACAAGGAGAAGAAGAGCCTAGCTCCAGTGTTACTGCCTCAACTGACTTGGGGAGCTTTGTTACTGAGCTAAGCTCTCTTCTTGAAAAATCTCCTAAGATTGAAGTTAAATTGGACACGTAAAGGAGGCTTATTCCCTTATTGTTAAGCAAGAGCATGAGTGTTGTTGACTAGAATTTCATAATTTAGTTTTGTAACAAAAGATTCTTAGTAAACTGATCTCAAGTAAACATCGTCAATTAATGATAATCTGACATTTGCGAGAAAGCTTTGGGTATGTAAGCAACTCCTTGGATACATCTGAGTCCTGGTTAGTATCTTTGAAACTCAGAATGAGTTTTCTGAGAACAGCTGAGTTCTCAAGAAAATACTTCGCTAATTGCTTCCATGTTTCTTCCTCCATAGTCAATCCTTTAATCTCAACACATTCCAGGTTCAATGACAAACACAGAGGCACATAGGCAAGTTTAGTTTGCTCTGGCCCCGCCGAAATAACAAAGTCCTGCAAATGAGAACAATAAATTTGAGTTAACAATAATTCGACAATGTTCTTATTTAAAAGCTCAATCATGACATGCTCAAACAGATTCTTACCAAGATTAGGTTTTTCAGATTGGGACAGCTCTCGAGAAAGACTGGCAAGAATGGCAACATGGAGCTAGAGAACGTAGCCTCCAAACGATATAAGCTATCAAATTTGGGAATTGTTCCCAACTCGGAATATCGACAGAGCACCTGCAAAGAAGAAAGACATGGATATATCATAGAGAACTAAAGTACATTTAATTGTTATACAATAATAATATGGATCAAAGAGAATATATATACGGTACCTTTATAGTGCGCAGAGAGATAATCATATGCCTTACACTAGATATTCCTGTTAGAAAGCCACGGATGATATCTGTCTTCCTTGAATCCTCTGGATCCAAAGGACTGCCGCCATACCTGACATTGAATTTAGTATGAATGTCGACCATGGACAACGAACTCAAATTCTTCACCAGAATCCTATCAGACTGATTATCGTTAAAGCTCAAATACTCGAGTCTTGGAGCATCAATCTCAACCAAATACTCTGAACCACGAGTTCCATTATTCTCAAACGTGAAACGAAACCATTTCAGGGACTGTGACCTCACACGCAGAGACAACGGAACTTCATCCATATAATACTCAGAAGGCCTAATCAATGTAAGATCTTCGAGAACGGGACAACCTGAAATGAGCTTCTCAATGATCAAAGGATCATCACCGAACCAAATGCCTTCCAAATGCATGGTCTTGAGAATAGGCAACGAAACAACAAAACCGAGATTCTCAATCTCAATCTTAACAAGTTTTAATGACACCAATGTATTGCTCTTAAAAATGTTCTGAGGCATTAAATCTCTACATGAAGGTTCCATATCAGTCTGGACAACTAAATGGTGAACCCCGCGATCAACCGCAGTACGAATCCACTCTCGGAATCGATCGCCATAGGTGTTGTATTCATTATACCTGATTTTGAACTTATGCATTCGCGATTGGCGATTAAATTCGAGAAAACTGTCGATGAAGCTTGGGAAGATTTCTTCAGGGAAAATAGGGAAATCATCGACCCTTAAGTCAAGTGCAGGGACACGAAGCCAGAGAAATTTCCATCTGTTCGATAAGACGCTCGTCTTAACGGAATCTTTGGTCGGAAGGTATGAGAGTATCTGAGTTAGCAGAGAATCCGGCAATTCGCTGATTCTATCACGACCCATCGTTACAGAGAACGAAACCCTAATTGCATAGCATCAAAGAAAAGACATGGTTCAACAACAGACGAAAAGTTTCAGAATTGATCCCAAGAATCTTAGGTCACAAGTCGATTAAAGCAACACACATAATTAAAAAAAATAGAGAGGGAGAGAGAACAACTTGGGTGTGAAGAACTCACTGTCGTCGATTTGATTTGCCGGCCGATTCTCTTGATAACTGAAATTCAGGAAGAAAACTTTGCTTAAAACGACGTTTCGAAAGAGAGTAACTCTGTTCGTAACGTAAGTCTTAAAATTTTCAAACCCAAATAAATGGCTTTTTGTATTTTTAATGTTAAAATCTTTAGAGAAAAAGTAGTACAAAAAACACACACATTTGTTCACAATCGAAAAATGTTTGCCAGCTATTCGAAATACCACCTAATGGTGGAAAACATTCATTGTATAATAATATGTGACCAACATGACAAAGTATATGTTAATTATGCCAACATGTACGAACTATAATTTTTTTTTTTTGTCATCGTAGCCTAGTGGCAAATAGTTCCTCTCACAAGAGGTAGGTGCAGGGTTCGAACCCTGCTTAGGTGAGATGGATGCAGAGGTGGTGCAACCACTGGCCCACTTGCTCCTCTCGTACGAACTATAATTTATTACATCAGAAATTACAAATTAGGGTGTAATTGAACTAAACAATAGTTTATGAGATCAAATCGTGATTATCATAAATATATGTTATCTCCACAATAATAATAATAATAATATAGAAAGTAGATTAAAAATTCTGAAAATAAATAAAAAATACAAAAAAGTTGACAAAAAATTTGAAAAAATTAAATTAAATTTCAGAAAAATAAAATAAAAAAATCTAAAACTAAATAAAACTTCCTAAATTATAAAATCAATAAAATATCTTAGAAATTAATTTAAAGTAAGAAATGCAATTTTAAAAAATCTAAATTAATGAAAAATTGAAAAAATGATTTTATAATTTTATTAAAAATCCTGAATTTTAATTGAGTTCTTAAAAATTTTATTTAGAAATTATAAAATTACTTTTCAATTTCTCATTAATTTAGAATTTTTTAAATTTCATTTTTTACTTTAAATTAATTTCTAAGATATTTTATTGATTTTATAAATTTATGAATTTTTATTTAGTTTTAGAATTTTTTCTTTTATTTTTTCGAAATTATTTTTCAATTTCTCATTAATTTAGAAATTTTTTTAAATTGCATTTCTTCTTTTAAATTAATTTGTAAGATATTTTATTGATTTTATAAATTTTCTGAATTTTTATTTAGCTTTAGAATTTTTTATTTTATTTGGAAATTTAATTTAATTTTTCAAAATTTTTGCCTAATTTTTAGTATTTTTATTGATTTTCAGAATTTTTAATCTATTTTCTATATTATTATTATTATTGTGGAGATAACATAAATTTATGCGTTGTCGTCTCCAAAACGAAAAAGAGTGATAGAAAGCGATTGATAAAGAAAACCGTTTACTTCTCTGCACCACCACCGGCGGCTACGGCCGTCGGTTTCTCTCTTTTACTGCTTAGTTTCCATTAATACATCTCAATAAGACACCATCGATGGTTGTGTTGATTCTGTGTACGAAGATCTTGAGAGATTATTGTTTGTCTTTTCCGATTATCCGAGGAAACCTATGGCTAATATTGATTCCGGTGATGGTATATAGTCTGAGTTTGGTTTCTCGATTATCGGCGTTGCTCCTCGCTGTTTACGGCGTTGTGTTTCTTTCCTTCCGGGGATGTGATTGTCCGACACTTGCTCCATGTTTGGTGGGTGTTGATGTTTGTCCGTCAAATCATGAATTCGACGGTGTTTTTCCGGAAATTGAATTGCGAAATCCGCTGGTTCTTTTCATCGGCGTCTGTCCGGTGTTTTTAGTAGAGGATCCCAACCCTCTACGACCGAAATCAGATTTTGGAAACCGCCGTGGACGCTATGGATTCACGGACTCGCCAAAATGGTGGCACCGTTTCAAAGCGCCCTTTTACTTGACATAGCCATAATCTTTATTCACCGTAAGAGTTCTCTTTCGGATATTGAAGGTTTTGGAGTCGTGCTTATCATATATTTATTAGGGAGAAAAGTATTCTTGGGTGAACCATATTTGATGAACAAATGTGTCACGGGCTTTGGATTCAATAGCGGTGGTCGTAATATGTTTATGGTTATTACGAGACAAACGAATATTGTTGATCTTGATCATTACAAGTATATGAGGTTTATGAAGTTTGGTACGACTTCTAAGCCTCAAATTTCTAATGAGATCAAGAACTTTTTGAGCCTGGAAAGGTTGGATAACTTAATGTCAAGTATGCAGAGGAAAGTGTGTCACCATACAAATAACCTGACGTGGTTGAGTTACACCGGTTTTGTTCATATGTGGTTTGTCAGAAATGGCTCAAATTATTGGAGAAATCACAGTCAAAAGAAGTTGGTGGCAAGCTACGATCTAAGGCAAACATCTTTAGTATTTAACAAAGAAGAATCATATGCAACTATATGGAGTTGAATTCAAATCAAGATTTTCGCGATGGTTAAGATATGTGTTGTAGTTAAACATCATTGGAATTATATCAGAAGAGTGTTAAAGGCTAAATTATTTTTGAAGACATTGATACGGACTAATTGGTATCAGAAGGTCGCACTTTCAAGATTAGTCCCAGACGTAATGGATTTTTCTAGTACGGTCAAGAAAACGCCTAAAAATAAAGAAAGGCAGTATCGTATTAGAGCAAAATTGTTGGAGGAATATTACGGGTATATGATTCCGTTAGCGAGTAAAGCGTGCTCGACTAGTATGCATCGTGAAATATATTTCGTTTCACCGTTTTCAGCATATGGCGCACATAGCTGCTTGTGTAATAATTTATGTTCTGTAATCTTGTGTGTCTTAACATTGTATCTTTGATATTAATCAATGAAAGTTTAATCGTAAAAAAAAAAAGAGAGAGGCCCAAAAAAAAAATGCTAATTACGGTTTGACCCCATAAACTATTGTTTAGTTGAATTACACCCTAATTTGTAGTTTCTGATATAATAAATTATAGTGCGTACATGTGGACATGATTAACATATACTTCGTGATGTTGGTCACATACTATGATACATTGGATGTTTTCCACCATATTAGGTCATACCTCGTGTAGCTGACAAATATTTTTCCATTCATAAAAGGTTTTAAGTTATCACTACTCTTTTCTTTTTTCCAGCTAAAAATATTTTATTGAAATGACACAAGATTTTTCCATACCGACCTGACAAATACGTAAATCTTTCTGGAGCCAAAAGTCAGCAGAGAATAATCCTTTTCAAAGCCAAACTGAGAAAACTAAAACTAAAGAGTTACATCTTAAACCAAAAGAGACACAAACAACAACCAAACCAAATTAAGGGAAATTGTCGAATAAGAACGAGGCAATATATATCTAACTATATAAAAGGAACTAATTAAAGGTTTTTAGGTGGTCCACGTCAACACTTCTTCAAATCTCAAAATGTTGCCACATCATCATCTTCTTAGCAATTTTTATCGCCTGCGAAATCTTAAAAAAACAATGAAACGTATTACCCTCTCCAACTTCTCATCTCTCTCACTCATATCACGCTTCAAGCATGGATTATTCGTCTCCCTCCTCATTTCTTCTGTTTACATATCCGTTTAATAGAGAGTGGTTTTAATTAGATAAAGCAGATGAAGAAAAAGAACCTTTGAATTCGATCTACCACTCTTTCAGACGAAGAAGATTCATGACTCTTTGATAGAGAAGGAAATTTTTTGTTCTGTTGATTTTGGAGCCTTAATAGTAAGTGTGGAGGCAAAAGGAAAGCTACATGGAGTTCGATTGATAATTTGAACAAGATCACCACGCTCGATGTGCACGAAGACAGACGAAGATGAAGATAATCTTCATCATCTTTACAGATATGGTTTTACCAATGGTATGGGTGATTCCAGGTCCGTTTCGAGGTATCAGATCTCCAATGGAATCCACTCGCCTGCTCATCATTATGAGGTATTTGAATCACAATCTAGATGAAATCTCTTGCGCAAAATGTAGTTTTCGTTGGTTTCATGATTGATTGATTCGATTTTGTGTGTTTAGATTGAGAGCTATAAGGCAGAGATTAAGAAACTTCAGGAATCTGAAATAGATATCAAAGCCTTATCAGTGAATTACGCATCTCCATTAAGAGAGAAAGAGGTAAGATTTTTTTTGTGATCGAATCTTTTACTTCTCATAGTACTTCGTTGTATCTTTAAGTTATCCTCTCTTTCACTTTACATGATCAAATTTCTAGATTAAATCAGGAAAATAGCTCATTGAAACAAAATCTCACCTCGACTAGATATCCTGATGTTCAGCCTTTGCCTTAGTCCAAGAGGAAGTATTTAGCAAACTATTTGATCATGTGCAAGGTCAGACTCACTTTATTCCTCATACACTTTGTTACACACTATTGACAATATTCTTAAGCAATTGCATGTTCTTCTATGCGTTTTTTCGTACTTGCTTCTCATGAGTGCTTGAATTGTTTTTTATTTATTGTCAATGAAAGAAATAATAAACTCGCTTCATATTCAGGCACAAATCTTGGAGCATTGTCTTCTTCAGACTGCGTGTTGCGGATTCCATGTCGATTCGTAATGGAAAGATTCTCAAAGTCGGAGACTTTTCCACTCTCGAGGTTCATCTTCACTTTGGTTTTCGCTTCAACTTTTTATCTGATGCTTTTGAATCCATGATCCGTAATCTCGATGAAGATAGGATTTTTTGGGAGATGAACTATGGAAGTGAATCTGAATACAATTGCGATGTGAGACATATATGAAGTTAGTGTTCTCTAAGTAACTTTTGGTGAATTGAGGCTCATTGTGAAGTTATTGTAGATTCTGAATTTGCAAAAATTCATCGGTTTTAACTTTGTTGTTGGCTATGCATTACTCTTGGATGACGGACGACTGAGACATGTGCAAGATGAGCTTTGGCAAATGTTTTGGCGTTACTTCGTCGTGGAGGCATCTTTATCAGAACAATGCCATAGGCTAATGTTATTATTAAAAATCTCAGAGAAGGTTCCTTTCTTTCTAACCCACATGCTACTGTAAACATTAGAAACCATGTTCTAACAAAGAGACCATGATCTTGCAGATTTTATTCTTTTGTGCGTTGATAGATACGACCTTTTTTGTTATGAATATGCAGCTGAAGGTCTGGAGATTGGTAATAGCGTATACTGGATTCGTTTTGGAGAAGAGTAATCTCAGAAGGTCACTGTTTTTTATTATACTACGTTTAGATTTAGAGAAAAAAAACTTTTAACGGAATTTTACGCTGTTCCGATTCTAATGATGATTCCAGTTGTATGATTCAGAAATTTAGAGCTAGCAGACCCTTTGGTATCAAGTATGTATTTCACCTTAATGTACTAAATCTAATCTATTGGGCTTGAGTTCCTTTATCCTCTGCCGTATTTAATTACTTTTAAAGAAACATAGAGGTTTAGTTTCCGTAAGGTGATCAATTAGATGAATATGTCGTAGTATGCAAGTATGAAGTATGACACAACATTTTGTAATGCAGGATGTTGTTGATTGTTCTAAATGGATTGTTCCCTTTCACGTCTTCAAATCCTTAGCAGAAGAGTTATCTTTTTTCCTTAATATAGTCTTTAGTGCATATGCCATTATTAATTAGATTTAGACACCAACATGTTTATGTGTTTTTGTTTTGCTTGAACACAAATAGCTCAAGTTGGACTTATAGGGGTGAGTCGAAAAGATGAGTTTTGTAAAATGGTGAAGGGCGGCGCGGTGCACAGTAATTTTGTTTATCTCATTGTAATATTGAATCTTTTAAGTATAAGCTAGAATCGTATTTTTGGTTACATTCTTTTTATCGGTGTCTGTTTTTAGTAGTGAAAATGTGTAAATCAGTATGCTACTTTCATTAACATTCAGATGCAAAAGAAGGTATCAAACCCTTTCTAAAATGTAGCTTTAAATTGTCTTCTCTTCCACTAAAGCAGAGACATCTCTTAGTTATTTCTATTGTGCACGTCGTTTTCCAATGGTTTTTGACTTTTTCGCATCTTTGCCTTTGGTTCGTAGGAACAGATCGACCCTCTGTACTAAAGAAACGCCAAACAAATGAAGTTCACATATATGGACAACAATCCGATAAGTAAAAATCGAAGAACACATTTTCGGCTTGATGATTATTATGACATTCAGTTTTCAAAGTTGCAGAGGGAAGAACCTGAGGGTCAAGATCTTCGGCAAAGCCGTTCTTTATCCTCGGTAGCTTTGGCAACCAGCATTGACAGCGAAATCATTCTTCTCGGTAAAAAGCTTCTTTTATAACATTTTTTTGTCAATGAAATCTACAAATGTTTTGGTTCCATAACGAATAATGAATTTGTATATTTTGATCACTTTCAGATGTTTTACACCGGAAAATCAATGTAAGAAAGCAGAGTAGTCACATGTACAAAGTACATGATGCATCCGCAAAATACTATTTTAAGTATCAAAAAAGTAAAAGATCCATGAAATTTGAGCGGGTTCATGGAGCAAGAAGACATGGGGGAAAAGTTTCTTCATTTGAAAAACAAAAGAAATAGGTAGGAATACGAAAAAATATTGAAAATATCATAACAAAGAGAAGACACACCCATCTCTTAGTGAGAGTTGGCTAGATCGATCTTATATTTTTCCTGAGATGTATAAGAGATGGGTTTACTCTAAGCTTTGGTTTCCACTCAAAGTGAGAATGACTTATTTGAACAACAAGCTCATCGTCACACAAATCAGGAATCCAAACCTACGACTTTGGTTCTCCTCTTGTGGCTACACTACCCAAGTCTATCCTCACCAACCACGTAACTATCAAAAGTTCAGCTTCAAATCACAAGTTTTGTTCCACTGACCACCGATGGTGATAGCATACTCTATCGACGCCGAATGAATCTTTGCGTAGCTAATTTACTACTCTGAATTATCATAGAGCACTGATACATATTAGTTATGTGCGATTATCTCCATAGTAACAAAAATCCGTGTAATGATGAACTAACCCAAAAACCATATCCTTTTCAAACAAAGTGGTCGCTCAGAGATTTTTCAATTTCATAACAAAGAGAAGAGAATTGAAAAGGGAAAAACACAAAGATAAGCTAAGTTTATACTGAAATCAAACAACGTATTCATCAACAAAGAATCAAAAGAGTTTTCAACTTGATATAGCTTTCAGATTTCTCTTTGGAGCGTTTAAAGAAAAGTCCAGAAGAAGAAGGAAGAAGGCTTAGCATTTTTTATAAAAAAAAAAGATTTACCATTCGGTCGCCTGACGTCTTGGTTAACTTCGGTAGTGCAAACCGAAAAATACGTCGTTTTTTTAAATTTGTTATTGTAAACAGGATAGGAAAAATTAGAATCTAACACAAAAATATTAGGGTAACTTTCTGCAATATACATATCAAGCCAATTAATTAAGAATATAACCATCGTATTTTTTCATTTAAAAATTAAATAAATCTTTATGGTAATTATATATACATATATATATATATATATCGAAATAAAATTGTAAATGCACGACTATATTAGTAAATGAATGTGAAACTTAAACGAATCCAACAATTTCTAAACCATATAATCAACTAAAAAGGTTAAAAAATGTTTTAACTAAAATAATAAACAAAATTACTATTTGAGATAATATAAACAGTAAGGTACCAAACTATTTTTAGTAGTCCGTTTATTTTTGTATGTCTGTGAATTTCACAAATAACAGAACATATAGAGGAAAAACGTAATTGGGATCCACGACTTTATTTCGTAATGTTAAAAGTATGACAAAACAAATTTTGAGAAGGAGTATTTTTAAAAAAATTGAAAAGAGAAAAAACTATATTATGCAACGAATAGACATACTATTTGTTGCAGACAGTCTATGTAGATCAGAAGAGCAAAATCGTCATAAATTCATAAAATAGAAAAACTTTTTGGGAAGTGTTAGAAACTTAATTAATAGGCCAGTAGGTGTAGGTGTTATTACACGTAATCAATTGGAATTGAAAAAGCAAACTGAATAATCGATAACAGAAATAAAATTTTTTCGAAAATATTCAAACAGTGGCAAATTTGGGGGAAAAATGATGCAAAACATCATTTGAATGCTTACAAAGAAACAAAGTCGAATGTTTTAAAGAACAAACGAATGTACCTGCCGGATATTCTTCAAAAAGGGATCAAACTGAAAGGACCGTCGTAGATGAATGTGGTGGCATTCAAAACGTACTAGGTAGAGCAGTATAGACGCTTGATATCTACCAAACAGATCCTTACGACGTTCCCAACAACAAAACCATAAAATAAAGCTCTTTGGTTTTAAAACCCAAGAGAGCTTAAAAATAGGTTAAAAAGAGTGATTAATGAAGCCTGAAGTTTTTAACAGTAAAACCTTGAGATTTTCAGGGTTATGTGGCTTTACAATTTGAAAACAAACGAATCAATCAACAAAATGAAAACTGAAGCCGTCTCCCTTCATCATGTCAGCTAAATTGAAGCCACATAGAATTGTTCAAGAGAACTTTTTGTTAGAAAAATATCAGCAAAGTTTTGTTAGTAATAGACCGCGCGTAGCGCGGTCATTCCCCTAGTCTAACTATTTAAAAGGGAATCAATCTAGAATTTCAGTGTGTCCACATCAGATTTTTAGTGAGCCCCCCCCCCCCCNTCACCTCAGCTTTGAACAACATGTTGTTTTCATTCTAAAATACTTGGTATTCAACCTGCTCCTAATTGAAACTGCTTGCCATTTTAGTTTGCATGAGACAAAGAAACACCACGCATGGCATCTCCCTTTTTGGGCTACTAAGCCCACCCGCCCCAAGGCCCAAACACCCAAAGAATTAGGTCTTCGTCTCCATTACCTCACCCGACCATCTTCTCACCGCCTTCAACCTGCATCCGTTACGGCCACCACCTCCTCCGGCGTAACTCAGCCTTAATTCGTCTGCTTTAAATCACCTTCTTCAATTCCCCTTATTCAATTCCCCACTAACGACGCAGCCCTTCAACTCCTCTCCCCACGAAATCGCGATGACGAAAGAAGCTTATATAAATGCAAACCTTCAACGCCAATTGATCCCTTATCGGAATTCGATAATCCCAGCTGCCTCTGCGAGCTTCAAATCGACGCCATGGCCAACTTCTCACAAACCCGAACCCTAGCCATTATGGAAAACATCGGCGAAGCATTTTGTAACGAAGAGGTTGCGATAAGAGTGGTACACTCTTGGGAAGCTCGCAACTACAAGAAAGGGAACCTTCTCATGGGCCTGGAGATGTTGTTGATTGACTCTGAGGTAAGATTTGGTGATTTGCCCATTCAATCGTAACTGTTTCCTTTGACACAGCTTAAAAGTGCTTTGCTCCCAACTTAATCGATTTTGAAAACAATTGTCCTAACTGTTCTCATGTTGTGCTCCCAGTCAGCTTCTGTTCAGGGCTTTATCCCCGCCAGCCGGCTCCCTGGATTTCTGCAAAGGATAATTGTTGGTAAAGTCTACTTCATCCGGAGATTCATGTTGAAGCCATCACATGAACGTTTCAGAGTCTCTAGCAACAAACACACGGTGATCTTCACCGACCAGACATCTGTGGTGGAAGCTCCCGATGGTGAGACCTTCATCCCTAAGCAGAGGTTTAGAACGCGGCTATACAATGAGTTCTCAGCCACTGTCGACACCGATACAGACCTGTTTGGTAAGCTCAACAATTTAGTATCTCTGTCAATGGTAAAGTGTGAAAGCCAATTATGACATATTTATCGCGCAGATGTTCTCGGGCAAGTCGTGCTCATTACTGGTGTATCTGGGAGCTTTGAAGCTGGTAGTTCCAAGGCCTGTGTCACTCTTCACCTGCGCTTGAAAGAGTAAGGCCGCATTTAAATTTCTCTTATGATTGTAGTTCCTGTGCCTTTCGATAATTGATGAAATCCAAATGATATAACCCAACTAATTACTCCAACTTGAGTATGCATCTAGGTTAATAGAGCAGTTTGTTTTTCCTTAGATTCAGGCGGTATTTGATTGTTTTCTCTGCGTAAAAGTTTATACAAAGGCTTTATAACATCGTAAGTTACACTGTTTTGTTGTGTATAATTTTCTTCTCATCTTAGTGGCTGGAAATCAAACTAATTCAGACCAGAAGATGTTTAGACAATATGCTTAGCAACCTGTTATGGCTTTCTTCGTATCGTAGATCTAATCTACATCATTTAGGTCAATGATTTAGACAGTATGCTTAGCAACCTGTTCTGCCTTTCTTCGTATCGTAGATCTAATCTACATCATTTAGGTCAATGATTTAGAACTTCCCTAATTAAAATGATCGACCCACTAACCTGTTCTGCCTTTCTTCATATTGTAGATCTAATCTACATCATTTAGGTCAATGATTTAGGACTTCCCTCATTAAAATGATCGAGCCATTGTGGTTTGAAAGTGTTGGTCCTCTTTGCTCCACTCAGTTTTGTATTTGTGCTCCGAATGAACTTAGTATCGAAATATAGGTTAATCAATTGTGTTTCTAGAGGAGGACATAACAGAACATGATACATATATATCATGTAAATGGATCTGATCCTCCACCCTTTGATACATATATATATTGTAGCCTGAGATATCATCTGTCTGTGATATATTCATGTATTTGAAGTGTCTGAGATTATGTACATCTTCTACTAACCTTAATGATTACAGCGGAGAAACTATGCGTGCGTATCTCTGGTCCACTGTGGCAGACCAGGTCCGCCTTCGATGGGAGGAAACCACCACAAAACCAACCGCCATTCTACTCACTACCGTCAACTCAAAGACACTAGGAGGTTGGCTCACAGAACATGTCACACATTAAATAGCTAATCAAAATAGTATGTATACACAGACCAATTTTATTACACTCGTGCAGGTGTCGTCTGCCTGAAGACCACATCTGCGAGCCGTGTCTTCTTTGACACCGACGTTAAGGAAACAGAAGAGTTTCTCAGCTGGTAAGGACACACCACATAAACCATATTTAAATCACATCTCTCTCCACTCTTCTCAGTCTTAAAAAATGCCTACAGGGTTCACAATGGCTGCCCAGGAATGCCCATTGTCACAGCTTCCTCAACTGCTGTGACGAAGGTCGAGACGGCTACAATCAATGAGCTGCATCAATTCCTACAAAATGTTGACCCCGAGGTAATGTTTTAAGTTCCCACAGTAAATTCTAACATTGCAACAGTCTTGGAGATTTAAACATCAAGCACTGTTTTGGATTGAATTATGTTCTTTGCAGAAATTTGTGAAAGCCAGTTTTTATGTGCCTGCGACGATTATCAGTATCCTGGATACGTAGAAGTGGAACTATATCGGTTGCGATACATGTAACACGCAGCTGGGAAAAGTGGAAGCTCTCTTTACTGCACCAAATGCAACAAAACAAACAACATTGGTTTGAAAAAGTAAGAGATGACAGTATGTCTCATCCCATAATGGCAACATAGAAACATGTTAACTTCAACTGTCTCTGTATGCAGGTTCAGGTTTGAGGTCAATGTTGAAGACAAAACCGGAGAAACGGGAACCTTTGTAATCTTCGATTCTGAAGGAACTCAGATCCTCGGGAAGACAGCAACATATCTGCTACAGGCTGAACAAGATGCAGAAACTGATGGGAAAACACCTGCCGTTCTCCAGAGTATTGTAGGAAGCTCATGGCAATTCTAGGTGCAAATCACCAAGTACAATCTGACTGCGTCAAGGCAGACATTCACCGTCACCACCATGACGGAGGAGAGCCACACAAATGTAGAGCTAAAGGATGCACCCGAGGCTGACGATGTGGGGCTCGAGAATAAGCGGACAGGAAAGATACCACGGCTAAGTGTGTAACAACCACTCTTCTACACCGTATTCACTTGGCAAACCACTCCACCTGCCGCACCAACACCCTCAACTCTTTGTTACGCTTTGTTTTTCTTCAAATTTAAACTTCTTCAGTTTTTCATGTTTCCTTTATCTTTATGTCCTCCACAGTGAGGAATTTCTAATACATCTTCGTAATCAAGTTTGTGGTTTTGGGTTTCATACTTATGTTGGATTAACCTCAGGTTGCCCAAAAAAACACCAATATATGGATCCAAAAATAAGATAAAAAACTTTCACAACGTTGAAAATTAAGTCACCAACTTAAAATCTTTGTTCACTTATTTTCCTTAAAATACATGAAAACAGATTCGAAAATCATATCTGAGTAAAAAGGCAATAAGAACTAAAAATATCCTATTATACTAATATACTTCCTAATCAACTGATGCAATAGGGTTTAGATATCAAATTGCCACCACATCAAATTGGGAACAAAATATTTTAAAAAAATTTCAAGCTAATAATAATTAGTGCAAATTCATTGAGACGATGTACTTAAGGCAAAGACATAGTGTTCCCTACCAATTGCGTTTATCTTCAAAAACAATATTTAAAATCAAAACATCAGACTATTTGTGAGAAAAACAAATAGTGGACCATTGCCTCTCAAGTCTATATTGGTTTGAGGTACCCTCCCTTTCTTTTTCTACAACTTTATCATTTTGTCAATAAAGTAACGTCACAGGCCTATGCATTTGCGTAGGGTTTGGTCGAACGAACTTTATTATAAATCGGAAGATAGTTAATGTCATCCTACATCATATGTATAACTTATAAAATGAGTGTTCAAAGAAAACATATATTGTAGTTTGCTGTCATAAATGCTCCTATGGAAATTGTGTGTGTGGGTTTTTTCTTAGATACATTATAGTATGCTGTGATATATACCTGACCAGAAAAAAACATATATGCCTCTTAATGTGTTTGGACATATTTTACTTAAAAAAATTAAAATTTCTTTTTACTTATGAATATTAAATATGTAAACCAGGGGGAAAAAGTTTGCGCAAACTAGGTCATGAGAAAACCAAGCGACCTAAGAGTGGATGATACTGTGGGCTACGAAGAAGGTCCTATCATTGTGCGATTAATTCGATTTTGGCAAAAAAATGACCATTGGAACAAAAATAGGCCAAGAGGAGCAACTTTACTTTTATTGGACTTGAAGGTCAACAAATCAAACAAACTACGTAAGAAGTTAACTTACGTAAAATGTCTAACCATGTACCATTGTTATCCATGCAGGGGAAAATGCTTGAAAGCACAATGCGGCAAGAATTATTGGACCAACATGCAGAACATTTAGTTGAAGGACGAATCTACAATGTAGGCAATTTCGCTTACACGAAAAACAACCGTAACTACAGACTAACCCCCGCAAAATTTGTCATTCTGTTCACAAAAATGACGAAATTCCAGCCTGCTAAAGTCTCAGAGCACATATTGCGAGTGCAAAAATTTTGGATCCACAACCATCGTCAACTACTACAACTAGCAAATACCAACTCAATACTTCCAGGTACAATTAACTAATATCCATGTTATTGACACAACAATGTCGTCTACCGATTCTCTAACAATAAGTAGGTTCCCAACAAACCCAAATGCGCTTTAGACGTAGTAGGTGAGATAGTGTTCATGCAGGATGCCAAATCCAAAAATCCCCAACGGGAGTATAGAAAAATTGTTCTTCGTCTAAAACTACAAAGGTAACAAAAACAAAACCAATTTTGAAACAACCAAATTATTCAATTAACGTAACACCAAAAATCACTTTCATTGGCAGGGGACAAAATGCCAGGCTTTCTATGTGGGATGCACAAGCCGCACTTTTCCGCCAGCACCAAAACTTAGAAGATAGACGACACAAAGTTATGGTAGCTACAAGTGTTACCATCAAACTATGTCAAGGTATATATGAAGAGTTTTAAACATAGTAAATTGGTTGTTTTAAAAAAGTTTTAAAATTTTTGGGTACCCGCCATGGATGCAGGTAATTTAAATCTGCAGGCCACACAAGGAACAAGATTCTACTTTGACACTAATCTTGAGGCAATCAAAAAGTACAATAACAAAAGGATACCGCGAGCTACTACAGTGCATGCATGTTCAATTGCCCAAACATAAAGTAATTTCAACTTTACATACCCCGGGGGTAAAACGCATGTGACAACATTCGTCTACAAGCATTACCATCCTAACTAATTCTACTCAATACTTCTTCCTATATTATTAAGTTTTTCAGTTGTTGTTTGCTAAATTTTTAAAAGGGATCGTAAATTAAAGGGCAAACATTCGATCCTCTGGGTTTCTGTTCTCAAAAAATAACAAGATCGAGGTCCTGTTAGAATGATGTAGTCAAGCAATTACGCCGACTTCAAGTCTCCCAAAAACTATAACATTAATCTATTGGTATACCAAGTTCTACTGTTTTGTGTTTATAAAATTTTAGCAAAACTAAATATTAGCTCCCCACAAAATTACCATTTAAAATATATATTGTGACTGGATAACTAAAATTAAAAGTAAATCTACCCAAAGTCAACGGACATAAACCAAACCGAAACTTAATCTCCAACATTTACACATTAATTTCTAAATTAATTTTTTGGCCCACGCACTCAAACATCTCAAAATTGAAAATATTTATACTGTTTTTACAACTTAATTAGTAGAGGGGGGGGGGGGAACACCACATATTACCCCTAAAATCACGCATAAGCTCTCACTAAATCATTCTCTTTACTCTCTGTAATCAATTTCAAATCTCAAACACTTTGTTACCATAACAAAAACCGAAATCATTCGGGAACTTAAATGTACAATATTCAACAGTAAATGATTTGGTAAATTGGAGATACTCAAATCCCACAAATCTATATTGATCTTTCAAGTTGTCTCTGATATTGGATGCTCACCCTAATTTGAGTACCTCCTATTTAAAAAGACAGGCGAGACTTGAACACAAACATTGTATCACTTTCTTTTTACAACAAAACCATCTTAATCAAATGAATCAACCAAAAGAAACAAAGACATCCACGCAGAGACCAGCGTCGCCACAAACGACATATCGCGAGTACGAGCAGCCGTAAAAGAAACCGGCCTTCCTCCCCTCCACTAACAACACCAGGTAATCGGTTCTTCTAATATCACTATAACAACCTTTAATGTTTGGGCTCCCTCTTGACAAAGCAAATATCATTCAATAACATACGAATTCACTTGAGAATATATAATTTGAGATGATCCAAACAGCAAAACGATAACCAATAATGATCTCTTCCCAAATCTTCCAACAGGAGATTAGCTTCAACATCAACTTCATCAACTCATTGAAAAAACTCAAACCATTCCTGATTGAGTTATAGAAAACACACTCAAAAATGACCCACAAAACTGTCTGAAGTTCTTTACAAGGATTGCAATATTGGAACAATGAAGACGAACAGAACATAACTAGATCCACGAAACATACGGAAACGAAGGAGACAATGGTTGATGCAACCCAAGATCTCTGAAACAGGAAAACAGAACCTTTCAGAACT
>OVAN01004571.1:0-25545 GCA_900406275.1 Anastatica hierochuntica
TAGGATACAAACTCAATCTCTCTGCTCTCAAAGTCTCAAAAACTACATAATCAAGGGAAAAACTCGAGTCTAGGTCTTTTTGGTGAAATCCGGTTTGAAATAAGTTCGGTCTGGTTCTTCGTAAAATCGGTCCGCAGATCGGGACAGAGATCGATCGATCCATGTCTGGATCGGTCGATCTGTGTCCAAAATTCTGGGTATTTTGAAGCTTTGCACGAACACTTCCTTCGAGGCTTGAAATCCATCCAAAATGCTTCCTTTTCGCACATTCAAGGTCGGATCCTGTAAAAACAACAAAGAACACCGAACCGCGCCAAAACAATCCGAATGCAAATTAAAAACCATAGATCTCGAATGAAAACCATACTAAAAACCTACTAAAATACTGATACATCAATGGATAATGAATATTTTATTATCGAGAATGAACGTATACAAATTTTTCGTATTGAATCAATGAATAAAGAAGATTGGATGTTTAAACCAAAAGTAAGAACCCTTAGAATATGAAACTAGTCTTGTGAATGTCGAGAGGATTCAGGTTCGACCCGCCTCCTTTCTGCCTCATCTAGTTTAAATAGCTCACTTGGTAGCGTAACCTCCGCCCAACAGATCCCGAGATCTTCTCCAGCTTTATCGGAACCCCATAACTTCTTTGACCTGGCCAATATCGCTTCTCTTGATTCGATTGGGCTTGGGAAATGCTAGAAACTAATGGGCTTTGCTTAAGGAGGCATCCAAGCCCAATAGTTTCCCCCCGCATCTGAGTCAGAGGTACGAAGCCTTAGATGCGATTCGACTCCCAAATGTCGCCCTTACTTTCCTCGATTCCTGATAAGTCCAGACCTTTTCCAAGATATCTTATTTATTTGAAATCGACGGACCAGATTAGCTTTTGAAGATCAATTGGCTGGGGATGAATGGGAATCGAAAGGTTTAGCCTTGGAACTCGCACTACTCGATGTGATATAAATATGGCTAATAACTTCCTTTCTCCATTATCTCACGCTTCACCCACGATTCTCAAGGTAATTATATTAATTTTAATTACTTTTTTCTTCTGTTTACTTTAGTTCAATAGACGAAAATAAAGAAAACCGAATTTCTCTCTTTCCATTTCTAGAGATTAGGTTATTTTCACTCTTCTTAGAACTTTCCGAACCCTATTTTCCAGCTTTCGATCATCTTCCCACCAAATTCGATGGGTCACGACGACGCTGAAGGTTCCAAAGCTCCGAAAGGAGGTGAGAAGACCAAGCGACCCAGATCGGGTATGACATAGAAAGCCACCGATGTTGCTGTGAAAACAGAGTCGATCCCTGGCTGGTGTCGAGCCTAGAGGTTCCTTTGGCCCTCACCAAGCTTCCTATCTAACTAAGCAGGACGTCGTGAACCTAATGGCTCAAGATCAGGCCCCTAAGCAACTGGCTAGGGTATGTGACACTCATGAAACTCCCGAGGACACTCCTCTGGGATGGTTCTGGATACATGAGCACTATATCTCAAAGTATCACCTTCGATTTCCGCTTCCTACTCTTTTATTAGATCTTCTAGATCATTTTAACCTATCTCTTCCCCAGCTCTTCTCTTATGTTCTTAGGGTCATTTTAGGTTTGATAGTGAGATCTAGAGAGGTAGGCTTCAAGTTTGGAATCCGAGAATCGCTGTCTCTTTTTATTATGAAAGAAAGTCCTCTTACCAAAGGGAAAGGAGGGACTTACTACTTGTCTGCTAGGCCAGATCGAGGGATCTTTATACTTACAAACAATGATGAAAATTGGCAAAAACAATTCTTTTTCGTGAAAGTTGACCCGTCAACGGTTCCTGAGGGTCGTGTTTTACGTACTGCTTGGGGTCGTATGTCTTGTTAGGACCCCTAGATTTCATTCACTGATCCTTTGAATCTCTTGCATGTTAACGTCTGACTGTTTACTTTGCAGGTCCTTCAGAATTCATGCAACTTTATCTGAAGGTTGCTAAAGCTCTAGTCAAAGAGTTGAAAGAGACGCCTGGTAACTAGTTTGATTTCCCTACCAGCCGTATAAACATGGCCTGGTTCCCAGATCAATTCCATGCTACGTTTCCTACCTCATTCCGGTGAGCTTTCTTGAAGGTTTGGTTTGATCTATACTCCTTTTAGTTTATCTTCTTTGAGATAGGGAATTGGCACTCTAATCTTTACTCTTATCTTCATTTTCAGAAGACGACGTTGTTGAAGTATCGACCGAAGCCAACACCTATGAAACCATATCGAAAATGCCTCTTCAGCCTTCCTTCATATAAGTTGCTAAGCAAAGCAAACCAGCTGGGAGCTCTCGCTCTCGTGGGAGTGCTGGTGACAAAGTCTCAACAGGTTCCTCTAGGAACACAGTCAGAGAGATCCTTGATGATGGCTTTTCAAAACCTCTTTTAGCAGCTACCCCGATCAAAGTGGTTAAGGCGGTTCCCATTTCCCAAGGGGAGAAAGTTATAGATGAAGAATCTAGAAGACGCGATTTCAAGATCCAAGGTCATGAAATGGTTGCTGTTGATGATGCGTCATGTAAACGTGAAACCAGTCCTGTACCTTCTAAAGGTAGCCAAGAGTCCGACCTTCCTCCTTCGAAAAGATCCCGCTCTGAGACTAGTGACAAGAACCCTCGTCTCGCCTCATCAAGGAAGAGTCAGGGCTCGTGGAATTTTACCCATTCGGGACCTGGATCGATTCTGGATGATAACTTAGGTCTAGCTACACTGATGCGCCACATGAAGCGGATCAACTGCTCCCTCCCAGCTATTGCTCATTTATCAAACATCAATAGATACCTGGATGTGGCACACTGTCTTGGCCAGGTACCTCTTTGGATGATCCAACTTTTGTTTTATCGTTGGCTTTACTTGTTTGTTTTAATTCTGATTTGTGATTGATCTATATGCAGCTTGCTAGCGCCCTGAACAGATCGTTTTTTGACTATGAGAATTAAATCAAAGATTTTCCTAATGAGAAAGAACTCCAAGAGGTTAAGGATGCCTTTCAAGACACCAAGAATCAACTCAATGAGTCCAGGTCCCTGGCTCAAGGTCTCCAGGTCCATGTGGACGAACTAAGGTCTCAGATGGAGACTCTGATCGGAGAGAAAGAGGACCTTAAAATGGAAATCCAGGTGAAGACCAGAAGGGTCACTTCTTTAGACATCGCCAGGAGGATTGCAGAAGCCTAGGTGACCGATCTGATGACCATCAACAAAGAACTAACTGATGCCAAGGCTGCCGAAATCTGCCTAGCTTTTGGGCATAGGAAGAGGGAGGTGATAGACACTTACGGGAAGATTCTTACAACTATTAGAGAAAAATTTCAGAAGAAAAAGGAAGAGGCTTGTCTCTAGATCCATGCCCAGGAGATTCAGGCCAACATTGAATTTCTGACTTGTTTGATCTCTAAAGAGATCTCTGATGCTCAGGAGGAGCACGATCGACTTGTGGCCTTGTTACCCGAAGCTGAGGAAAAATATGAAGAATCTTTGGTTTCTGACTTTACTATCAGTAAGCTTCCACTTTCACAGGTCTCAGAGACATCTGACACCCGTCTGACTTCGGCTGTGGATGTCTGTGACCAAACAAAGACAAGTGAGCATGGAGCTAGTATGGGCCTGGTGGATGCTGAAGAAGTTCGGGAGCAGGTAGCTCAGGATGCTGACGGTGTGGAGGATGGGAATCAGGAGGATGGGAATTAGGAGGAGTGACCCTTATCTACTTTCTTATTTGCTTTAAAATTTCAAACTTAGTTCCTACTTATTTCAGACTTAGTGTCTGGGGAGGCCTTTAAACACTTTTCTGTTGGTTTTAGCACTAATAGCATGGGGAGGCTTTTAAACTCTTATGCATTCAGATCTTTAGATTAGGGAGCATAGGGAGGCTTTTAAACCCATTTATTTTTTTGAAGCACCTTAGTGCTTCTTGAATCAAGTATTTTTGAATTCTTCTTTTGAGCTCTGCAATAAATATCTCAAGGGCTGGGGCTTATATAGAAGCTATAATGTAAGCTTTAGATGCTTGGAAAATCTCGAAAGCTTTAATATTTGGTTAAGATAATCAGAATTCTGAGGGGCCTTCGGCATATGAGAAGTGAACCATCAGGTCCTAGTCGACTTAATGACTAGTCGATTGGTCCAAGGTTTGACCGAATATTGTGTCTGATATGACTCGTCCTTAATCATGTTTTGGTCTAGTTAGGTCTCTGAACCTATACGTATGAGGTTAGGTTTTTAAACTCTCAACGAGTTAGGTTCCTGGATACCTTTAAACAATCAGGTTTTTTGGGATCTTAAATTGGTGTAAGGGTTTTAAGACCTTTTAAGATCAGAGTTTTAAGACCTTTTAAGATCAGGGTTTTGGGAACCTGAAATTGATGTTAGGATTTTAAAACCTTTGAGAAGTCAGGTTTCTGGGAACCTGAAATTAGTATTAGGATTTTAAGACCTTTGAGAAATCGGGTTTCTGGGAACCTGAAATTGACGTTAGGATTTTAAGACCTTTGAGAAATCTTGTTTCTGGGAATCGATATTGATGTTAGGATTTTAAGACCTTTGAGAAATCATGTTTCTGGGAACCTTAAATTGACGTTAGGATTTTAAGACATTTGAGAAATCAGGTTTCTGGGAACCTGAAATAATTTAGATGCTATCGAATGATAAAGAGAGATATAATTGATTTTTGTAGTACTCGAATATTTTACAATATAGATGCATATCTTAGCATTTAGAGTTGAATTGTCTAGGTATGTCGAGATTTGGTTGCCAGATGTCCGACGATCGAAGTTTGTAGCTCTTAGAATGATCATCTAGTCGCCTGAGCTCTCTCGAACAAAAATGATGTTTTTGATTAGGTGGGGGCTGAACTCACTAAAAGAGCTGCCTACGTACCCTGTCAAGGGATCAAACCTAACGTAGTTCGATTTTTTGCATGTACTTAGTGATAACACTTCTTGAGGTTCATGGCGTTCCATGATCGTTTTTGGTAGCCCGGTTCGTACTTTTACCAATTTGTAGACTCCGGGTCGCTCCACGTGGATGATCTGATACAGACCCTCCCATTTGATACCTAACTTCTCGGCACCTCGCTCTTTGGTATTGTCAAAAACTTTTCGTAGGACAAGGTCACCTACTATGAATTTCCGAGGTCTCACCTTGGAGTTGTAGTGCCAATCTATTGACTGTTGATAGTTTTGTATACGAAATAGTGCCTGATTTAGGCGTTCTTTTATCAAGTCCAAGTTGTCTAGCAACAACTGGTCATTGGTTTCGGGGTTCGAGGTGCAAAGGCTTAGTTAGAGGCTTCCGACTGAGGTCTCGGCTGGGACTACGATTTCCATCCCATAAGCTAAAGAGAAGGGGGTTTCCTCTGTAGTTCTTCTTGGGGTAGTGCGGCATGTCCATAGAACCTCAGGTAGCTTATCGGACCAAGACTTCTTGCTGGTACCTAGATGTCTCTTGAGGTTTGTTAATATTGATTTATTAGCAGCCTCCGCCTGTCCATTTCCCTGAGGGTATCGAGGTGTGGACGTAGTGAGACGTATGTTCCATTTTTCACAGAATGTTAAGAAGTCATCAGATATAAACCGTGATCCGTTATCAGCTACGATTTCATAAGGGATCCCATGGCGACATATGATGTCTCGCCATACGAATTTTTCAACCTCAAACTTGGTTACCTACTGGAGAGCCTCGACCTCTATCAATTTAGTGAAGTAATCGGTTAGGACTAATACGAAACATACTTTCTGCTGCTCTTTTCCCGAAGCTACTAAGGGTCCTACAACGTCCATGGACCACCGCATAAAGGGGTAAGGTGCAGATATCAAGGATAGCTTTTCGGTTGGTTGGTAAATGATTGGGGCGTGTCTTTGATACTTATCACATTGGGATGAATATGTCTCGCAGTCTGTGGTTATAGTTGGCCAGAAGTATCCTTGTCTTTTGATTCAGATGGCTAAGGCTCGGTCGCCGGAGTGTTTTCCGCATGAGCCTTCATGTACTTCTGCCATGAGCTTAAGAGCATCAAGGCCGTGAACAAACTTTAGGTATGGCCTTGATACGCTTCGTTTATAAAGGTTGGAGTCGATTATGCAATACCTTGTGCTTAACGCTTTGGGTTTTCAAGCCTCCCACTTTTGAGGGGGGGGGGGCTACACCCTCCCGAATGTATTGCAAAATTGGAATTCTCCAATCTTCTCTTCCAAGGACTTTATCATGGAGAGATATCGAAAGATCTTGTGTTGGTTCGTTTACAGGTTCCCAGCCACTACCTGGTTCTTTGTGAGTCTAGATCGTGCCCCCAGAGGTATTCTGAGAATCGGATTCCGAAGAGTCTTTGTTCTCAGCAGTACCTTATGTGCTTGTATTCGAGTTTGGAGCCTGGATTGTGTCCCCAGAGGTATTTCGAGAATTAAGTTCTGAGGAATTCCTGTTTTCGAAGATACCTGTTGTGCAGATGCCTCAGTCCGGAGTCTGGATTGTGCCCCCGGAGAATTGCCTTTTGAAATTGTGGATTTTGGTTTTTTGGGAACCAAAATGTAGTAAGAACTTAGGTAGGAGATTCATCCCAGATTGTTGTAGTGGCTACTAGCTGGGGCTGAGCGTCATCCTTTTGTTCTTCTGAATCGTTTTTGATTGTAGATTTGGTAGCTATATCAATGCTAGGCTTGTCTATACCTTCAAGTGGTATGATTCGTTTGTCCAGGGGGTCCGAAGTGGAGGCTAATGCTGCTAAAGCATTGGCAGAGGAGTTTTCTCCGAGGAGAATTCTCGTTAGCTCAAATTAATCGAACTGTTTAGTGAGGTTTTGGACGACCTCGAGGTATGCCCCCATTATTTTGTCCCTTATTTCGTATTCCCCGTGCAACTGGCTAGCCACTAGCTGGGAATCGCTATAAGCGTTAAGCTCTCGGATCCCGAGCCCTATTGCCAATTTCAAGGTTGCGATTAGTGCTACGTATTCAACATCGTTATTTGAAGCGTTGAAGCTTAATCTGTAAGATTGTTCAATTATTTCACCAGCTAAGGAAGTCAACCTTATACCGATTCCAGAGTCTTGCCTCGAGGATGTTCCATCGACATGGAGGGTCCACTTGGGAGCTATAGAGTTCGCGTCGAGGTGTTCAGAGGCTAACTCGATAACAAAGTCAGTCAGGACTTGAACTTTAGCTGCGGTTCGGGGTCTGTACTCTATGTCATACTCACTGAGCTCGATGGCCCATTTAGCGATGTGTCTAGATTGGCTGGGGCTATGTATAATTTTGCGTATTGGTTGGGAGGTCATTACGACGATGGGATGTGACTGGAAGTACGGTCGGAGCTCTCTGGCGGCGGTTACGATAACCAGAGCTAGCTTCTCCACAATAGAGTACCTAGTTTCAGCGTCTATTAGACTTTTACTTGTATAGTAGACAAGTCTCTACTCGGTCTGCTTCTCTCATACCAACACACCGTTAACTGCATCTGGAGATACAACAATTTACACGTATAGCGGTTGTCCTTCTACTGGTTTGGAAAATATAAGAGGTTCTGAGAGGTAAGATTTCAGTTTTCTGAAAGCTTCTTCATACTTCTCGTCCCATCGAAATTTCTTATTATTCTTCAGAAGTTTATAGAACGAAAGGCACTTATTAGTAGATCTGGAAATGAATCGATTTAGAGCGGCGATTTGTCCAGTCAGTTTTTGTACTTCTTTGGTAGTTCTAGGTGATGGCATCTCCAGAAAATTAGCTATCTGTTTCGGGTTGGCTTTGATACCTCTTTCGGTTACTATATAGCCTAGAAATTCACCTAAAGGTACCCCAAAGGTACATTTGGCGGGGTTTAGCTTTATATCATATTTATTCAAGATATCGAAGCATTCTTTGAGATGATTGACATGATCTTCTCCATTGGAGGATTTGACCAGCATGTCATCAATGTAAACCTCCATTGTTTTTCCGAGTTGTCGGGCAAATATTTTGTTTACGAGCCTTTGGTAGGTGGGTCTAGCGTTTTTTAGACCAAAAGGCATAACCTTATAACAGTAGGTGTCGCGTTTTGTTATAAAGGCGGTTTTTCCTTATCCCCGGGATCCATCATTATTTGATCATACCTCGAAAAGGCGTCCATGAAAGACAATAGCTGATGACATGTGGTTGCCTCGACTAAGCGATCGATGTGAGGTAACAAGAAGCTATCTTTTGGACATGCTTTGTTAAGGTCAGTAAAATCGATGCACGTTCTCCATTTCCTATTTTTTTTGTTTGATGACCACGAGATTGGCTAACCAGTCGGGGTAGTTAACTTCTGGAATCGTGTCGGCGTTCATTAACTTATCGACGTCGTCATTGACGGCTTGAGCCTTTTCGTGGCCAAGTTTGCGCCGTTTTTGCTTTAGTGGCTTGTACGATGGGTCTACATTGAGCTTGTGTGTGGTTATACTCGGATCGATACCTTTCATATCACTAGTGGACCACGCGAAGGTTCTAACATTATCATTTAAGAAGCGTACAAGTTTTTCTTGATTTCTGAGGGTAATTCTAACTCGATGCGAACACATTTCTCGGGGTGATTGTCGTCGATGCAGACTTGCTCGGTGAGGTTCCGTGGGGGACCTCAGATATTTTTCTGTATCGCTTGCTTTTCCCAGATTTTTAATTGCTATTGAGCGGTTCCTTAATGATTTGCAAACCTCCTAGGTAGAAGATTCTAGATACCTTTTAGCTACCTTGGAACATAGCTACCCCATCGGGGGTTGTGAATTTCAGCCATTGATGGTAAGTTGACGCAACTGCTTTCATCTTATGAATTCAGGGTCTCCCCAAGATCACATGAAATGGAGCTAGCTTGTCAATTTCTACAAAATTGATCATCTTCATGACCCCGCTGACTATGACTGGGAGTTTGATAGTTCTCACAGAGGTAGCTGTTTCTCTTGAGAAACCTACGAGAGTGGCCTTTTGACTGGTGATCTCGTAGTCATCTATCTCCATCCCTTTTAAGGCGTCATAGAAAATGAGGTCTACGGAGCTTCCGGTGTCAACCATTAGCTTAGAAACCTCGTATCCAGCCATGTTGAGTGTGATGACTAAGGCGTCATCACGGGGTCGGTCGAGGTCCAATGTCTCACTCTCCCAGAAGGATATTTTAGTATTAGTTTCCTGGGCGGGAGGTTTCGTTCGAGTACTAGATTCGGCCTTACGCATGTGTCCTTTTATCGAATTCACGGAGTCCTTATAAATGACGGATCCTCGAAGGATGTAATCAATCCTTGTATCGCAAGTTGGTCGATCCGAACCTTTATCGAATAAGGCAGCTACCGTCCCCTCGGGTAGAGGTTTCGGTATGCCAACTCGAAGGCTCTTCCCTTGGGGGAGTTTTCTAAGGATCATATCAACTCTTTTCTTGGGAGCTGGAGGCGGTGAATCAGTTTCCTTTTCAGGTGACCTGTTTTGTTTTGGTGATGCCTCCCTCGGTGCTCTCTTTTGAAGAGGTGTTGGTTTCTTAAGATCCACGTCCTTTATTTCGCCGGCGGCAAACTTGCCGCCATCTAGCGTTGGAGGTCCAAACACTTCTCTTGGAGTGGCCTTTTCTTTCATGATAAGAACAAAATTTTTTCTCGTCATAAGGTTTGGTCCAGGGAGCCTTGCTCGTTGTCGCAACAAGTTTTTCTTGCTGCATTTCCTCAACAGCATAAGAATGCTCTCCTTGGGTTTGATTGTTTCGGGAGTTACCCTTCTTGTGAGGACCCTTTCCTTCTTGAGAATCAGCGTTCAGAGGGTTCTGAGGCTTTTTATGGATCTTATCTATGGCGGCAGTTTCTTCCTCCAAAGTGATGAATCGAGATGACCTATGCAACACATTGTCGATTGTTGGGGGAGGATTAACCGTTAGTTCGGAACAGAATTCGAACTGATACGTGAGACCTCTTCGGAAGACTTCGATAGCTACCTGGTCATTAGGGTTCGAGAGTTTGGCTCTGACCGCTCTAAAATTATCTATGTAAACTCGCAGCGTGTCTCCAACTCCTTGCATAATCTTCCAGAGATCTGCTTAAAAGGCTTGTTTTCTAATATGAGTCGAATACTGTTTAATGAAAGCATTCGTTAGCTTGTTAAAGCTATCTATTGAATTTGGTTCGAGATTGGAGAACCACTTAAGGCCTGTCCTTGTCATGTTCTCTGCGAAAGTTCAACAGTAGCCTGCTTCGTACTCTTCGCGAGTGAAATGAGCTTTGACGATAGCTAATCTAAAGGCTCTCAGGTGGGCTTTAGGATCTGAGGTTCCACCGTATTCGGGATTTTTAATTTTCCTCGTATCCCTGATGTAAGAATTCACAATTCTGTCACTAAATGGAGTTCCACGGGTTTCTTCTATTATGCTCTCGACTTCGGGAGCTGAACTCGTGGCCTTGTGGACCTGAGCATTTATCTTTTGAAGAGTCGCATGTGTCCTCTCTATATACCTTCGGATAGCCTTAGGACCATCCAAATGGAGGTGGTTGAGTCATCGGCAGGTCCCTGATAAGAAGTTACGCGCGGGAACCAGCTTCTGGCTTGCTCCGAGTTAACTGGTGAGCGGGGTATTTCTCGGGTCCCAAGGTTATTTTGCTGAGGGCGATTAGTTGGATGTTCCAGGTAAGTCGTAGTTACAGCTTCCGTTCGACCCTGAGCCTCTCAGTCGAGGGAACAGTTTTGAGCCTGGTGTATTGGGGCTGAAGTTCTGCCACCGGGCAAGATCGAGGCGTCTTCTCCTGATCTTAGTATAGGTGGTGGTGGAGGTAAACGATGATCCTGCGTAGGTATCTGATGGGGGAACCTGAGTAGGCATCGAGCTTGTGCTAGTGATGTTGGTTCCCATTGCATTGATAATTGGTGGGTTGAATGGAGGGGCCGTTCTTGTAAGAGGTATCTGAAAGGAAGGTCCCTGGCCCTAGGGTATCATGCTGTCGGGGGAGTATTCTAGGCGGCCACGAGGGAATGATTGGCCGGTAACGAGGTCTCGGAAAGTTACTCTGTAGGCTCGTTGTTGCGAAGATTGCGATGATGGAGCCAGAGACCTCGTTACCCCCTCAAATTTTTGTTGTCGAGATACCAGCTGGTGAACCAAGCGTTCATTTTCTTGGGTTCTATTTACCAGCTGGAGCATCATTTGACGGATCTCGGAGAGTTGGTTCGACACCTGACTCGTGGCAGGTACCAAGGCTAGGGATCTGCCAGTGGCCTGTTTTTCGGACTCTCCGAGGACTAGGGGTCTCGGGTTTTGGTCATCAGAAAGCCTTTGCGAGATTGTTCTTGCGTTATTGAGATCAGATTGAGCTCCCGCTAGGGGCTGAGTTTTCGCTCGGAGATCGGAGCGATGAGGCTCTATGGTTGGTAGACCGGAGTCTCTGTGGTTTGGTGAGCTAGAGCTCGGAGTTAACAATGAGAATTCCGATTGAAATCTCGATTGCATGTATCCATCTTCAAGCCGCGGAGTCAGGAAGTCAATTATTTCTTCTCCACAGACGGCACCAAAATGTGGATGCTAGATCCAACACTTAGAAATTTATATAAAGAAATATAAGAGGAAGAATTCTGCGGAAAGAATCCCTTTTGGACTCTAAGATGGATAATGAATATTTTGTTATCGAGAATGAACGTATACAAATGTTTCGTATTGAATCAATGAATAAAGAAGATTGGATGTTTAAACCAAAAGTAAGAGCCCTTAGAATATGAAACTAGTCTTGTGAATGTCGAGAGGATTCAGGTTTGACCCGCCTCCTTTCTGCCTCATCTTGTTTAAATAGCTCACTTGGTAGCGTAACCTCTGTCCAACATATCCCGAGATCTTCGCCAACTTTATTGGAACCATCCAACTTCTTTGACCTGGCCAATATCGCTTCTCTTGATCCGATTGGGCTTGGGGAAATGCTAGAAACTAATGGGTTTTGCTTAGTGAGGCATCCAGACCCAACAACATATATATTGAAGAAAAACATTTACAATTTACAACAAAATTATTGAATGGTTACATCAATTGTATTGAACATACCATATCATAATGCATCACAACCAAGTTAACATGTCCACGAATAATTATTTTAACAACTAATTTTGTTGGTAAATAACTTTTACTTTATTTAGTTACTCTATCCATATGAATATGTCTATTTCATCCAAATGTTTATGTTATACCATTTGGTTAACAAATTTAGAAAAATATTACAAAATTGTTGTGTGATTATGTAAAAATTTAACAATATGTGGACATATTTACATTGACATATCTATTGATAAAAAATATTTTGAGGATATATCTATTGATGAATTATGTGGACATATTTACGTGGACATATCTGTTGGTGAAAAATATTTACAGTTTTTCATAAAATTATTCAATAGTTGCATCAACTATATTGAAATTACCAAATCATAATGCATCACATCCAAACTCCCATGTTCACAAATATCTATTTTGAAGACAAAATTTGTTGGTAAATAACAAAAAAAATGTTTCATTTGATTACTTTATCCATCACATCCAAACTCCCATGTAGATATATTTACGTAGACATATCTATTGATGAAAAACATTTATGTGGACACATCTATTGATGAAAATATTTGCAGTTTGATACAAAGTAATTGAATAACTGCATGATTGTATTGAACTTACCATATATAATGCATCACATTCAGATTAACATGTCCACGAATAACCATCTTTAAAATTGAGAAAGAAAGAAAAAATAAGAAGGAAAGGAAAAAAAATTGTCCACGAATAACTACGAATAACATGTCCACGAATAACTAGTTTAAAAGATGATACAGAAAGAGAAAGAAAGGAGAAAAATAGAAAGGCAAGAGAAAAATTAAAATTGTCCATAAATAATCTGTCCACGAATAACAAGTTTTAAAACTGAAAAGAAAATAAAAAATAAGAAGGAAAGAAAAGAGAAAAATAACGAAAAGAAAAAAAATCTTTACAAAAAAATGTGAAGTGACTTCAGAGAGGGGAGAGAAAGAAAGTGGAACAAAAAAAACAAATAAATGTTAAAGTAAAAAAAGAGAAATATTGAGGGTTTTATGGTATTTAACACATAATTAGTGCATAAATAGCACTCTGGGTCTCTACGTAATTGAAACACAAAAGAGGCCTAAATGAGTCAAGCTCTCTATATTGTTTGAGAATGAAACTCCACCCAATATTTAATATTTTTTAAATAGTTGTGGGTCAATTATGTCAAACCATGTCCATATTTTTCATAAATATCAACCCACGCAAGTGAATATTCCTCTCTTCAAAGAGCTGAGCTACCATAGAAACTAATTCAAATCCCAATAGCATGTGACAACCAACATACATAGCATGTCTTTTTGAAGGTAATCCTTCGAGGCTCCTTACAAGTGCATCGTCTTACAAAGTTGACAACATTATAGAGAAGTAACATCGGTTAGTAATATGCATTGCGGAAATTATCATTTCGAATTGCTTTTAGTGGTAGAAAAAGTACTCAAAATCGATATACCGAACCGAAATAAGAGGTATCTAACCAGAAACAGTGAAAAGCACAAATGGATCTCAAAATCCAACTTCGAACCGAGGTGTTCAATTTGCTATGAAAATGCTAAAGAATGTAATGATTTTATTAAATGTGTTGTTGAAACGATGTAATACAATGCAAGAGCTAATGTAATCAATATAAGATCTTGTTTCTGTGTTCAAAAGTATGAAGATCGATCTCCTTCCTTGTAGTATCTCTCCTCCTTTTATCCCTCTTGAGCATGTTGTAACCGCTGCTAGATACTTTCCGGAGAATCTTCCTTCAACAATGTGTGAATTAATGCCCTCCGGTCCTGTTGACTCTGCTGCTGACTTAGCGACATGGGTCCTTCCCTTTTTGGTGCCCCGTACTCCTCTCACACTCCCTTTGATCTCGCTATGGGTCTTTTCGGCTCATAGCTTATTCTTGGTGTAATATTCCGGTTATTCAAACCAGATTTGGTTGGATGGAATCCACCTCCATCAAGAGCCCCCCTGAACCTCGTCAAGGAAAGTTGATTAGGGACCCTACGAGCTGGATTATTAAGCAACTTTTCCTGGGGAGGTTTTGAAATTTGGAAGAATCAAATCATGTTTGAATATTCGGGCTTTTAATCAAAGATCCAGTTTCCTCCTTTGATTTGTTTGTAAAAGGATTCGATTGGATTATGATTTGATTTAGGTCGATCTGAGTTGCTCTTTCTGAACCGGGTTTCCATGACTTGACCGATTTCTCACAAAAAGACAGTTTCGCTGCCCACGTCATCGGTGAGAGACATGTCATTTAAAAGTTGGATTCCCCTTTTGGAGGACCTAGCTCCCCTGCCGCTGGCCTGACGGCGCCTCCTCCTCTCCCACCTAGGGGTGTGGAAAATCCTCCCGTAGCCCCCAGGGGAGGTGCTGCTCTTGCCAAGGCCAAGGGCTCTTTCGACAACAGAAAGGACAAAGATTCCTCATCCAAAGACGTCTTTGCCAGGAAGGCTCCATCCTCGATTCCGTCCGGGAGTTGTGACTCCAGCTCTAAGAAAAGGGCTTCCCCCACCTCTGTTGAACCCGTGAAGAGACAGAGGACTGATGATGGGAAATCCCCCGACCGTTTGATGTCGGAAGAAAGGAGATCCTCCGACCTCCAAATGTCGGAATATAGGAAGCCGAAAGACAAAGGGCTCCCCAAGGACGCTGAGCCCTTGACCTTCTCTTCCCAGCCCGACATCCTGAAGGAGTTAGGGGACTACGCCTTCAAGTTTGGCTTTTTCGAGCTCTCCTCCCTTATTGAAGACAAGGCCGCTGCCGAGGCCTTGCGCTGGAGCATCCGCCTTGTCAGGGACCCAATATTTCCTGAGAGGCTCTTGGGGCCTTTCGTTACCTACCAACAACTCTGTGCCCACAACGTCGAGGTAACATCTCCCTTCTTTGCGGGTCGGCACCATCCTGACGTTGGTAACTGTGTTTTTTGGTCATAACTCCTTTCTCCTTTAGTCCCAGGGAGCGGGCTTGACCAACCGCCTCCGCCTTGAGTACAAGGCGACACTAAAAGAGCTCAAGAAAACGACATCCAGGGACTATCGCAACCTAAAGATTGAGCAGGGAAAGCGTTCCAGCGCCGTCAAGATTGCCGTGGACCTTGAGTTCAAAAACAAAGAGCTCGTCAAAAAGGTCTCCGAGCTCGAGGCATGCGACTCAGCTCTACGGTCGTCACTCTCCCAGGCCAAAGGCCAGCTGAAGGCTTTTCAGAAAGAGGCCAAGGAAAAGGTGGATCAGTTGATGGCTTGCCTCGAGGAGGCAAAGAAGAAAGAAACCGAGCTGTTTAGTGAGTTGCAGAAAGCTCATGGTGATGCTCTGAAAGAAGAGGAGAGGCTGACTGCGGAGCTGGAGGCGTCTCTGAAGAAGGTGACTGAGCTCGCCTGGAAATCGAGTTCTGCTGCTAAGTCCTTCGCCGAAGAGACCTCTAGGCTCAAGGTGCAGGGTGAAAGGAGAGCTCGGAAGGCCACCAAGAAAGCACGGAAAGAGGCGACGGCGAAGTATAAGGCTCAGTTTGAAATAATTGAGCGGGCGGTTAAAGACCTGAAGCTTGGTCAGGAAAACGCTCTTCTACAGTCGTAGGGCCAGAGTCGAGCAGAGTTGTTAGCAAAACTCAAAGCTAGGGAGGTTCTTGATCTGGATGCCGAGGGGCAGAAAATGAACGATGCACTCGAAAGCTTCCAAGCAAAACTCAACGAGATGGACGTCGTTGAGCTTGACCTCGAGAAGGATCTCTGGGTCTCTCCAGTCTCCGAGAGCTCTAGCGGGTCTACTTTGGCTGCTCTTGCTTGATTGACCTTCAATTCTGTCGAGGTGGAGGTTACTTCCACGGCTACCGACCCATCCATGCAAACTCCGGCTCCTGGTTCCTCAACTGCGCCTGTCGTGGAGACTCTTGCCGCCATCAGTGAGCTTCCTTCTGCTTCCACGGCTCTTCAACTTGACCATTTTGGGTCCAATGTCGCGGCCATCTCTCCTAGCCTCGCCTTCGAGCTGTAGAAAGGTCAAGAGTAGGCCGTTTGTGGCCTTCTTCAAAAAATTATTTCCCTAGTTTACTTTTATTTTTCTTTGATTCTTACGCCCGGGAGGGCCTCAACTTTTAACTTTTTGTGCCCGAGAGGGTTTTAATCCACAACTATGTGCCCTTGGGGCTTTTACTTTAAGCTTGAGTTGTTTTGTTTAGTGTTCTGCGCTTTTTGTTTTTGTTTCATGTTGCTGCTTTTAGCGTAACCGCGCAACCCTTCTCACAGACTTGCTACATGCTTCCTCTTAACATAATCTTTGTTTAAATACTTGGTATCGACCTCGGGAGTGTCCAATACAACCGAGATGGTTAAGAAAAGGTGGTAGATTATCGGAGCTTGCGGAGGTTCCACCTACGTGAGACTGGTTAACATGTCTCAATGGAACACCATTGATCTTGAATGGTCCTGTTTCAAAGAGCAAACCATTTGTTGCAAAGAGAAAACCAGGAGAAAATTTCTTTAAGCTTAGCATGCCTACCATTTGTTGATAGAAGGTTTCTTATCATCTCACGCCGGACAAAACCTTTTATCTGGCTTTACAAAGTATGGGGGCCCTCTTTCGTTAGTTTTTTTGACTAACATTTCACCCTTCCATACAAGATTGGTGTTGGCTTACCCTGTGCCACACTTCTAAATTCCAAATCAGTATTCAAAATTTGACGTGCAAGTGTTTTTGCAGGCCTGACCCGACTGTCTTTAGTATTCTTAAGTCTATACTAGATTGGGACGAAACCATATGGAGGTTGTCATTCCACAACCAAGATGTCGTTTCACCAAGGTAATTATGAGGAATGCGCAACTAGGTCAAGCAGCCTGGCTAGGGCGCCGACGTGTAAAAGCTCGGAAAATGAGAAGAGATTTTGAGAATGACTCTGTATATACATATTTTATTTAATATAATAGTTGCACCCACAGTCGGGTTGCCTATGTAACCCGGAGGGATCAAGCCAGTTCGTAGTTCGTGTACACTGATCGATTACATTGATAGGTTTATGGAATTGGTTGTTTTTTTGTTGTTTTTTTTGTTGATGTCTTTGTTTTTGTCCTTTAGTAATAATACTTCTTCAGATTGACCGAGCTCTAAGGGCGATGTTCTGATTTTCCATCCATGCAAAGGAGCTCATAAATCCCCGGCTTGACAACCCGACTCACATTGTACAGTTCCCTGCCAATTAGCGCCGAACTTCCCAGCTCGGTTGTCCGATGTATTTTGCACCACTCGGCGCAGTACAAGATCGCCTTCTTGAAAAGCTCGTGAGCTAACATTTTTTTGTAATATCTCGCCACCTGGTTCTGATAGGCTTGAAGGCGGACAAAAGCAAGGTCCCGCTGCTCCTCAATGGTGTCTAAGTTGTTGCGCATCATTTTGTAATTTGCCCGCTCATCTTCCGGGAGGACCTTTCATCGTAGGGTTGGCACCCATACTTCAGCGGGTATGACGGCTTCGACGCCGTATACCAAGGAATACGACGACTGTTGGGTGCCTCGTCGTGGAGTGATCCAGTGTGACCATAGTACGCCGTCGAGCTCAAAGGCCCAACTCTCCTTCTTAGATGTCAGCCTCTTCTTAGGTCTCTCAATTATTCTTCTGGTTGTTGCTTCTGGTTGGCCTTTTCCTTGTGGGTTGTGAGGTGTGGAGTACTAGATCGTGATGTTGTAGACAACGCAAAAATTTTCCAAGTATTTGGAGGTGAATTGTGTCTCGTTGCCTGTCGTGATGGCGTAAGGAACCCCATGTTGGTAGATGATATTCTTCCACAAGAAGTCTATCACTTGCCAATCCTTTATTGTTGCGTATGCCTCGATTTCTACCCACTTTGTAAAGTAGTCAGTGAGCACCAAAACGTATTGCTTTTTGTCCGACTTGTGCAGGGGCTGACTATATCTATTGCCCGTCTCATCAATAGGTATCGCGCTGCCACTGACTTCATCAGCTCGGTTGGCTAATGGATTGCAGGGGCATATCTCTGGCACCTTTCACACTTTCGGGCGTACGCTAGACAATCTTGCTCCATAGTTGGCAAATAGTAGCCTTGCTTTCGGATTTCCTGTGCTAGTGATCTCCCGCCCGCATGATTGCCATTGACCCCAGAATGGACTTCTCTGAGGACCTGGTGAACCTCGTCACCGTACATGCAATACAAGAGGATCCCGATGTCGTTTTTACATTATAACTTATCTTCAAACAATAAATATCGGATGCTGCGTTACTTTAGTTTTCGCGCTTGCCATTTGTTTCCGGGTACGGTGCCGTCCGTGATGTACCCCATGATTGTCGTTCTCCAGTCTTCCCCTTCGACAAGACCTTCGAGGGTGTGGATCTCCATATCTTCCCCTAAGTCATCCTCGTGGAGGGCCATGGTTTGTGCTTGCTCAAGGTTGGTCCCAGGGCTGTCGAGGCCCCGGTTGGTTGACATATCGGTAATGCTGGATTTCGTTAGGGTTTTCACCGAAATCACAGGGCTAGGGGTTTCCTTTTATGCTGAAGCCAGTGTGGCCAATGCGTGTGCTGCTGAATTTTCCTTCCTCGGCACTTTGGCCAACGTGAAGCTTTTGAATGTGTCCGCCTCCTTACGTACTAGCTTGAGGTACGTTGTCATCCTGTCATCAAGAGCTTCGTATTCGCCGTTAAACTGGTTGGCAACAAGCTGAGAATCAAAGAACACTTCTAGTTTCTTGGCTTTGATGGATTTTTCTAGTCGGAGCCCGACGAGTAGGGCCTCGTATTCCGCCTCGTTGTTCGACGCCAGGAATGCGAACCTTAATGACTGCTCTAGGGCTTCGCCTGTATGGGAGATGAGTTGTACGCCTGCGCCGGATCCTTTTTGGGATGAAGACCCGTCCACCTGCAGCTTCCACGCAGCTTCTGGTTATGGTCCTTGGCTTTCTTCGGACGTGGTTTCTATGAGGAAATCAGCCAGCACCTGTGACTTCAACGCCCTTCATGATTTGTATTCGATATCATATTCACTCAGTTATTTGGCTGGTCGCCTGGACTGCACTAGGATGTGTAGAATAGTTCGGAGTGGCTAGTTTGACAACACTGTGATGGAGTGGGACTGGAAGTACAGTCGGAGTTTCCATGTTGATGCCACCACTGTGAGCGCATATTTTTCTGTCATCATATACCTAGTTTCAGCGTCCGCCAGAGATTTGCTGATGTAGAAAATGGGTCTTTGCTCGTTGCTTTCTTCGTGGACTAGGACACCGCTGACCGCCACGCTGGAAACTGCTATGTACAGATATAGTACTTCGCCTGTTTCAGACTTGGACAATATTGGAGGCGTGGTTAAGTATGTCTTTAATTGCTGAAACGATGCCTCGCACGAGTCATCCCATTCAAACTTCTTGTTTGACCGTAGTTTCTGGTAGAACGGAAGGCATTTATCCATTGAGCGTGAAATAAATCTGCTTATAGCTGCTATACGGACCGTTAGACACTGGAAATTCCGCATGGTGGTTGAGGACCGCATGTCCAGTATTACGGAAAGTTGTTTGAGGTTATCCTCGATCCCTCGTTGCATCACCAAGTACCCCAAAATTCTCATGAAGTGACGGCAAATGTGCACTTCGCCGGACTCAGCTTCATTCCATATTTGTTAAAGACGAAAAAACATTCTCTGAGATGTCTAACGTGATCGTCCTCTCGTAACGACTTGACTAACATGTCGTCAATATACACCTCCATGGTTTACTAAGCTGTTCGGAGAACATTTTGTTGACTAACCTTTGGTAGGTTGCTCCAGCGTTCTTTAACCCAAATGGCATTACCTTGTAGCAGTACAACCCACTGTCTATTACGAATTCCGTCTTGTCTCTTTCGTCGGGATGCATGAGTATTTGATTATATCCTGAGAAAGCATCGAGAAAGGAGAGCAGCTGATTGCCCGCGGTTGCTTCCACCAGCCGATCTATGTGCGAAAGAGGGAAGTTATCCTTTGGACATGCTTTATTCAGGTCGGTGAAATCCACACATACTCTCCATTTCCCGTTCTTCTTGTCAACCACTACAGGGTTTGCTAACCGATTGGGATACTTAACCTCGATGATCGACCTGGCTTTTAGCAATCGGTCTACCTCCGCGTTGACCACCTCAGCTCTTTCTGGTCCGAGCTTCTGATGTTTTTGGCAGACCGGTTTATAGGTTGGATCAACGTTTAGCTCATGAAACGTTATGTCTATCCCTATCCCTGTCATGTCGTCAATCGACCATGCGAAAGTATGTTTGTTTTGCTTCAGGAAAGCCACCAACTCTTTGAAAATCTTTCTTTCGAGTTTCGCTCCAATCCCTACACAGTGATCCGGGTTGTCGGGATCGATACAGACCTGTCTTACTTTACCCAACTCGAGGCTGCCTGGTTCAGCTTGATTTGCCATTGCGTCGCCTGTGTTTGGGGCTCAGATCTGCATTTGTCGTTACAGTTGGGCTCTGCGTAGTTTAATCTCGGTGATATGGCACAATCGTGCAGTTCATTGACTCCCGTGCACAGTTACTATCCCATTGTCTGTTGGAAATTTGATGCACTGTTAGTAAGTTGATGGGACAGCTCGCATCGAATGGATCCACAGAGTGTCGAGGATCATATTGTATATGTCTGGTGCATCCACGACTATAAATTGTGTCTCCATCTTGATCCCCCCTAAGTATGTACTGAGCTTGATTGTTCTTATTGGCATCGTAGTCGCTCCATTGAAAGTCGTTAAAGATTGCTTTGACCTTGTCATCCGTGCCTCGGAGAGCCCCATCTTGTTGAAAGTTTCTTTGTAAAGGACGTTCATCATGCTCCTGGGGTCGACAAGAGCCCGTGCTATTTCGCAATCGTCTAATATCAATTCCAACACAGGACATCATTGTGTGGATGATCGACGTGCCTTGTCTTGTGTTCGGAAAATGTCATAACTGTGTCATGTGGCGCCACTACCTGCATTTCGTTAGTTACCAAGCTTACTCGCCTGATGTAGCTCTTGATAGACTGGACCAAATCGTTGCAGAACGGGCTTGCTCCAATTATCATATTTATTTGTTTCCTAGTCGATGGCGGTTCTGAAATTTCCAGGCTTCACTGTTCTCTATCCCGCTTTGAGGGATCTGTGATAGTGTGGCATCGCGCTTGTGCAGGTAGATCATCTTTCTAGGCTAACTCCTCCAACTTGTATTTGTTAAAGAAGTATTGTTTAAAGCCATGGCATTCTACCGTTGAATGACCTGTGGCATGGTGGTATTCACAATATTTTTCTGATGCCTTAGCTCCATCATTCCTGGTCCAAGTGTTGGACTGTGGCCTATAGCTAGCTCCCGAACTCCTGTCTTGATTCCTTGCCCCCGAGATTTGGTACGATCTATGTTTGGCTGAGCTACCTTCAGGTCGGGAATTCTCAGTTGGCTGCCGAGTGTCCCTTTCCTCTTTTGACTTTTCTTTGGAGGTCGGCTTTGAGGTCGTTGCGTGTTTCTCTTCATACGCCTTCTTTTCGTCTTCGATTTGAACGAATCTCGAAGCTCGGTGAAGCCCATCTTCCAAGCAGACAGGACGGTTCAACATCAGATCCTCTCGGAAGCGAGAGTTATACCAGAGGGCGTTCCTTAGTGTCGCGATTCCCGCCTCGCCGCTCACAACGATGTTGGAAATCACTGACTTGAATCTAGCTAAGAATGACCGTAAGGACTGTGGGAACCGGAAATTCTCACTGTCAATGTTTACATGGTTCACGGATTCTCTATGGCCAAAAAGCGATAAGATCAGATGATGAACACGAGAAATTAGGTTAAGGTTACGAAACTAAGCTGCGAGATAAGATCAAACAAAAAGCGTGAGTAAAACGTAGGAACGAGCAGTATGCGAGATTAAGGTTAATGAGATTCGAATTACGAAACTAATTGATGGACAGATTACGAAACAAAACAAGTAGATAACGAAAGTGAATCGATACGAAACAGATTGCGAAGCGATATGCATTTAATAGTGGTAAAGTAATAAGATTCGTAAGACTAGGTTAACGTGAACGAATACAGAATGAGTACGAAAGCGAATCAAAAGTAAACGAAAAATGTAAGCGAAGAACAATTCAACAGACACAGGTAACAAAGAAAGTTAAGGGATCTTATTCGAATTTGTGATCGGACCGTGCGCAAGCGGTGTTAACCCGTGGCCGCAAACTGTTGGTGAAAACTCTAGAACTACAGCGTAAACTCGTTACCTAGTTGAGACGCAGCTCGTTTACGAAAACAAAGTAAGAACCCTAGATTTTCTAAGTGTTTTACGGTGATGAAAAAGTTGTTGTGTTATCTCTTCGTGGGCTTGGCTCGTTTCCTTTTTCGTTCCCGATTCGTGCATATCTTCTCTTAGAAATTTTCTTTTCCCCGATTCGCATATATCCTCTTCGAGATCCTTCCTTATCTTCTCGAAACTTAACATTTTTGCGAAACCTTGGCAAACCGTCATCATAATCGGGCATGTCCTCGCCTGGAATCGTAAGTGGACTGTTATCGCGGTTTGGGCCCATTCGGGCCGTTTAGCGGCAAAGTGTTTGTTACGATTTCTTTCGGAGAAACCGTTTCTTGTAAGACCATGCGGTAATAGTTTCGTGGAACGACAAGACCAATCGTATAGTTTAGACTCTTCCGATGTTTAAGTTAACCGTCGTCGTTTTACACGATCGATACGAAGTCCACGAAAAGTACGAATCCAGACGATTATCGTCACGACGGTTTGACGGAAACTCTAGTCGAGACGAAACGAGAGACGATCAAGTGATGATTCGAAGGAGATGATGATCGGAAAGGACGTGGTTCAACCAACGGATAACGACTGAACGTTGTCTGCGTCCTGTCGCCATCTGGCGCCAAGACCGAGCCCCGGCGCCAAGACAGACCTTCTGTCTTGACGCCAATTGGCGCAAAGACAGACCTTTTGTCTTGACGCCAATTGGCACCAAGACCATACTCTGGTCTTAGCGCCAATTGGCACCAAGACGGAGCTTCGGTCTTTGTTTCAATCGACGTCTAGATCGGCCTGTAGTTCAGTCGTCAATCGGTTACAAGACTCCTTCGTAGGTTTCACATCAATCGGCGTTTAGATAGTTCTCCGAAACGACGCGGTTCTCCGATGCTTTCGGTTGTTTCGTATCGCTCTGAAGGTTGTATCGTGTGGCCTTGTGATAGTTTTCCGAAAGCCATTGATGCTAACTTTAGCATTCGGATGCTTTAGTTTTTCGCGGAAGGATAGAGTTCTTTGAAAGATCGTCAACACCGCAATTGGCTTGCGGTCTAGACGGCGGTAGGTCTAGACGGCGGTAAGTCTAGATGACGGCAAGTCTAGACGACGGTGAATCTAGATGACGATAAGGTTAGACGACGTTAAGTCTAGACAACGGTAAGTCTAGTCGATGCTAAGTCTAGACGACGACGAGTCCAGACGTTGGTCGTGTTTCTGAGTAAGTCCGATTAGAGATGAGATCATGGACGTTGATTTCGAGATGGTTGTTTTTGACACCAACAAGGACTTGTCCTTCTTTTGCGACATGGTCCAGAGGTCGGCATCCGAAGCTCTCTTCTTGATGTCCATCAAATAATGCTTAATGAAGGCATTTATAATTCATTGAAGCTGTCGATGGTATTGGCCTTCAAGCGCGAGAACCAGTTAAGGGCAGCTATTGACAGATTTTCGATGAAGAGCTGGTAGTACCCAACATCTTTGTTATCTGCCCCGAAATTGACTCTGCCCATTGCAATGCAGAATGTCGTCATATGAGCTCTGGGGTCTGTTTTCCCTTCATAAGGTATGGTCTTAAGCTTGATGCTTGGTATGGTCGTTGTTATGATGCGGTGTGTGAATGGGGTCTTTAGTGTTTCCTCTATCACTTTGTTGACTTCAGGCACCAAGCTGGTTGCTTTGTGGATCTGGGATTGCATTGTTTGGAGCTCGGTCGTTGCTTGGGCAAAGGTCTATCTCAGCGTTAAGAGCTCGGCATCCGTGTGCGCGTGTGCTCCCCCTAAGTCTGATACTTGCCGCCCTGGTGTGTGACCATCGCTTGAACTTCGGTCGTTGTTTGTTCCGTTATGGTCAAGTCGGGCGGCTCGATCTCGCAACCCCCGAGGTGATGGTGATGACAAGGAGTTCAACCTTGCTTGTTTAGCGGCTTGGCTCTGAGCCAATTCCTCCACCCTCTGCCTTGAATGTCGTTCTTGTGCCTCCTGCCTTTCATTCGCTTCTACAAGGAGGGCGAAAATTCCCTGCATATTCTCTGGCAGTTGAGTCATTGCCTCCTGCATGTTGACCTCCTGAGTTGCTGGATCTTGGGCCTGAACTCCTGTCTGCACGTCCCTTCGCTGATCGGTGTTTGTGCCGTCGTCAATCAACGGTGGTGGTGGTGTGCCATCACCCCTGTTCTCTCCGTTGTCTCCTGACATGATTTCGTGAAAGTACCAAAGAAAAAACGACCGGGGTAAAAGTGGAACGGAACTAAGTACAGATTTACCTGAGATTTGGTTGTGGAATTCGAATGTAGCGAAGCGGAATCCACTCTCCTTCTAGCGCCAATTGATGGATCTCAAAATACAACTGCGAACCGAGGTGTTCAATTTGCAATGAAAATGCTAAAGAATGTAATGGTTTTATTAAATGTGTTGTGGAAACGATGTAAAACAATGCGAGAGCTAATGTAATCAATATAAGAGCTTGTTTCTGTGTTCAAAAGTATGGAGATAGATCTCCTTCCTTGTGATTAAAAGCTCCTTGTATTCAATATAGGAGCTTGTTTTGCTTAGCTTATACCAAAACGTAATAATTTATTCAATTGAACACAAAGATTATAACATTGACATAACCTCGGACATAACAAAATTATTTCCTTTCTCCAATATATACATAGAGTGAAACGACAACTGTTTATAGAGACAATAAAATAGAATGAAAAGAGAGGCGATGAATTTTTTTGGTTTAGACACTATAATTAACTATAAAATTTACAAAATCAAAAAATATTCATGCATGGCACGAATCCTCACCTAATAAGATAATAAATAAATATAATTATATATTTACAATGCAAAAGAATCTTATCATTTTAAAAATTTACATAATTTCTTCAAACTATATATTTGTATTTGTATGTATACAAATACAAGTTATACAAAGAAAAACTATTTCCAATGCAAAAGAATCTTATCATTTTAAAAATTTACATAATTTCTTCAAACTATATATTTGTATGTATATAAATACAAGTTATACAAAGAAATATTAGTAGTATAATATGTTCCTTTTTTTGTTTATGTGTGTTTGTGAATCATAATTTGACCGAATCAAATAACTTACAAAAGAAAATACTCGTAGACTTGACATTTTATCAATTTTACTATGTGAAATTTGGGTATAAGGCAAATTCTGGATTTTTTTGGAAGGGGGGGTAATATTTTGTGGGTATCTTTCTGAAATAATAGGTGAGTGGAGATTAATTAAAAATATAGTCATCCATATTTT